>PVKE010016880.1:0-31447 GCA_004027555.1 Craseonycteris thonglongyai | reverse complement strand
AACTAATGATGTGCAACTATGGAGACTGCTCTGGGCCCTCCCCCTTCTCTCTCCCTCTCTCTCTTTCTCTCTTTCTCTCTCTCTCTCTCTCTCTCTCTCTCTCTCTCTATCAAAAACAATAACAATAAATCTTAAAAAAAAAAAAAAAAGAATAGCTCTAAAGTTCAATATCTTCCATGGCATATTATCAGCCTTTCCATTCTGAAATACCATCCAACACTTAGTATTTTTTGAAGTCACTTAATTGTTATTAACACATTTTCAATTAATGTGTTGCTCATTAAGAATAGACTCATGATTCTCTTGCTCTCATAGAATCTAAAACAAGGCTCTCACACAGTATATAATCCATAAAATTTGTTGAATAAAATGAAAACACCAGCAAGGATGCTCCAGTAACCAGGGTCTGGTAATTTTTAGAGATTACCAAACATGATATACAAGTTTTATACTTGGATTCACTGAAGCTTCCCCACACCTTTGTGCACAATTTGTCAGATTTGAGGCACACAATTGCTGCAAAATAAAATTTATGTTTCCCTTGTTTCCAGTTTCCATTTAATACTACTTTAAAATTGACACACACGCCAGGTTCCCAAATCGTGTAATCAGAGAGTATAATCAAAAAGTACTAAGGGCAAGTAATTATAGAAAGGCAGCTTGAGGATTCTGTAATATTAGGGTCACTTGTTCTAATAATGGTTGGTTGAACTCTAAAGGGAATCATAATAAGTTATCAAATAAACTGTACAATATTCCCCCTTATCTGAGAGGAATATGAGTACGTTTTAATACCCCAGTGAATGCCTGAAACCTCAGGTAGTAATGAACCCTATATATGTCTTTCCTATATATAATACCTATGAAAAGGTTAGTTCATAATTTAAACAGTAAGAGATTTCTAACAATAATAAAATAAAACAATCATAACAATATACAGTAATAAAGGTTGTATGAATGTGGTTTCTCTCTCAAAGTATCTCAATAGTCCTGTACTCACCTCTTCATTTAAAGAAGGCACTTACCAACTTCTCTTTAGCATATCCGATTTGCCAACACCACTACTTATGATCCTTGGGACCACTGTTAAGTTAAATAAGGGTTACTTGAATACGAGCACTTCGATACCACTACACTGGATCTGATAACCAAGATGGTTACTAAGTGATTAAAGGGCGGGGAGGGGGTGGGGGGAGTGTACACAGAGTGGATAGTGACAAAGGGATGCCTCACGTTCCAGGCAGGAGGGAGTGGCACTTGTGAGATTTTATCATGCTACCCAGAGCTGCATGCAATTAAAACTGTATGAATTGTTTATTTCTGAAATTTTTCATTTTGTGTTTTTGGATTGTAGTTGACCACAAGTAACTGACACCTCAGAAAGCAAAACTGTGGATAAGGGGGAACCAATATATTATCAACTACAAAATATACTGTAGTATGCACATGCAGCTTTTCATATTATTTTCTATCTTCCCATCGGGTTGTATGTCTATTTCTTAATTATGTGTAGAATTTCTTGAATTTCAGGAAGATTAAGCCTTTGTGTGTTGTGTATATTTCAGGTCATTTGTTGCCTGGTTTGGCTGTGTGTGTGTGTGGCAAATTTACCAGAATCTTTTTATGGACTCTGTGTTTTGTTGTTGCTTAGACAGGGTTTGCCTAGCAGATAATTATTTTATTTTATTTAATTTTAATTTTTTTAATTATTTATTTTTGACAGAGAGAGAGAGAGAGAGATACAGAGACAGAGAGAGAACTGAACTGGGGGAGCTCCCAGTTCAGCACATGGGTCCGCATGGGCCGGGGCCGGGATTCGATCCCCAGTCCCCGGCGCTGCATAGTGAGCGCTTAACCCACTGAACCATCCTGGCTTCCCCCAGATAATTATTAAAAATAAATAAATTTCCAGAACATTCCCAAGAACATTTGTTATTCTGTGCTTTTTCATTAGTCAATATGAAACTTATTTTGATGTATAGACTGATTATATATATATAATTTGTCCTAACAACTACCTTGCATTAATCCAATTTCTCCCACAGAGTTGAAATGCCACTGTGGTCATTATTAGTGTACATTAATATTCAGTTCCCATGGATAACCACCGTTCCTATAAGGCGGTTTTGTGATGAGTTCTGGCCGATAGACTATGAGCTGAGCTGTTATGTGCTATTTCTAGACTAAGGAAGCCAAAGCTTCTTGCAGCACTTTACTTTTCTCTTCCCTGCATGGAGGAGGCTTCATGCTGAGCTGGTAGAGTGTTTAGCTTCCCTAAAAAGCCTCTGAGATCCAACGTGGATTTTGCATGCAGAGAAAAGAGCTATGAGTCAGGCCTCAGATTTTGTGGGCTGTTTAACTGCAGCCTAAGTCTACCTTATCCGGACTAATAGATCCCTATTAACATACGGAAATATCCATATAATGTTGTTTCTGTAGTCTTTGCTCTGCTTTATTTTATTTATTGCTTCTTATACCAACAGCTCCCTGTTTTATTGTAACTTTTTAGCAGATTTTAATATTTGAGAGAATAAAACCTACATAATTGTGCTTTTTCAAAATCCTGTTGGTTAATCTTAAGCATTACCTATTTAATGTAGATTCTTTAGAATTATATATAAAAGACCTTGGTTGAATTTTAAATTATATTGCATTAGAATTATAGATTGATTTGGGAAATTTAATATCTCCGCCACATAGTCTTCTTTTAGTTTTCATAATATTTTTTGTTGCTCTTGAATAAGATATTTCCCTATATTACATTTTAAAAGTAATTCTTACTGATATATAGGAAGATAATTTTTGTGTGTATATTTCTCTTATATGCAGCTTTTCCTGAGCTCACTTATTAGTGTTGAGAAAAACCAGGGGATTCTTTTTCATCAAAAGGTTCTAGGATTGCTATTTCTTAGAGGCTTATCAAGGAGTTGTTTCTGGTTTCTAGTCTGGGACAATTCAGTGCATTTTCATCCTTTATGGTTTTTTCTACCATCTGTTCTAGAAAATGTCCCATTTAAATTCTCCTCCACCTCTCTTATTCCTGTAAGGCATTTAGCAAATCTGTTTGTGTAATTAAATTCCTGTACTATTATTACTTCATGGACTAATTTTACAGCATCATGTAGTTTATTTAATATTTCTATAGCAGTTTCACCATTCTCAATAGAAAAACTGTTGTTTATTATTTCCATACCCTATTATTAGGGAGTTTGTAATCTGAATACACTCACCTTATCTCTCATTGATTATCCTCTTAAATCAAGTTCCAAGTTGCCAATTTTTTTTTTTCAAAAAAGTGGTTTTTTTTATTGTTTTCTTTTTTTTAATATATTTTTATTTATTTATTTATTTTTGACAGAGGAGAGAGAGAGAGAGAGAGATACAGAGACAGAGAGAGAACTGAACTGGGGGAGCTCCCAGTTCAGCATATGGTTCTGCACGGGCCGGGGCCGGGATTCGATCCCTGGTCCCCAGCGCTGCAAAGTGAGCGCTTAACCCACTGAGCCATCCCGGCTTCCCCCAAGTTGCCAATTTTATCAAAGTCTTTTTTTGTTACTAAGTATTACATTTTTCTTTATAGATTCTTATCTTGCTTGGTAAATTGTTTTTTGTGGTTTTTTTTTTGTTTTTTTGTACATCTATCATTCAATGTATAAAAAGGGTTCAGGGTACAAAAGACATATAGCTGATCCTAATGAGTCTGTTTATAGGTCTTACCATATTCTTTTGAGTATTTTTGGAAAAGTTTAACAAAAATCTTATGTAGTTCCATGACTATTTAATACCATGGTGGCAAAGCACGTGGCTGCTCAAAGGCTTGAAAACCATTCTTTCCAATACCTTTTGCACCTCATAGGGCAGGCCTACCCGAAAAAGATAAAACGGGAGCTGTAGAGGTGGTTCCCTCTCTGCTGTCTGAAAATATCATCCCTCTTAACCGCCCCCGCACCCCCCCCCCCCCCCCCCCCCCCCCCCCCCCCCCCGCTTGGCTAAGTCATCAAAGAAAGATAGTGAATTAGTCAAAGAAAGATAGTGAATTAGTCAGAACAGGGTAGATTATGCTTCAGTTGCAAACAGTTTTTCAGAGTGGCTTTTTGATAGATGAAAGATGGCCAGTTTATTTTGTTGCTCTTTGTGAAGGGGTAAAATGGAATTCCTCTTTCCTTAAATCTGGACTGGCCCTTAGTGATTTGTTTGACCAATAGAATATGATAGAAGTGACATTCTTGCATTTTTGAAGTGAGATTTTTTTTTTTTTTAAAGATTTATTTGTTTTGACAGAGAGAGAGACAGAAAGAAGCAGGAGGACACAGAGCAGTCTCCATAGTTGTACATCATCAGTTTTTGACATGGTTTTATTACACACAGGTGGATGAGGGCCACACAGGGCAGGAACTGGGCTAGGGGCCTCCTGCATTGGAGGCTGGCCCCCTTGAGCTAGGGGCCGAACTGGGAGGCAAGAACCAAACTGGGGCCTCCCACATGTGAAGCACACCCCAGTTCATATGAGTCCACCCGGGCCAGGGCCAGGATTTGATCTTTGGTCCCCAGGGCTGCAAAGCAAACTCAACATGCTGAGCCATCCTGGGTTCCCCTGAAGCGAGATCTTAAGAAGCACTGTGTTTTCTACTTGGGCCTCTGGGAACTATTGTTCTAGGGAACAGAAGTAAAGCCCTCTAGCTGCCATGCTGAAGAGAGCCCAGTTAGCTACATGGAGAGGCTGCTTGGATGGGAGAGCTATTTTATTAGTCCCCAGCTGTCCCAGACATCCTGGTACCAGGTGCTAGATGTGTGAGTGCAAAGGACTTCAAAGTCTTAGCCTTAGCCTCCAAGTGCCTGCCACCCTATGAAGGAGCTCACAGAAAACAGGCCAGCTGAGCCCCAGAACCATGAGACAAGATATTGGAGAGGTTAGTTATACAGCAATAGCTAACCTGACTAGGCTTATCACCATAACAATGTATTTCTTACCTATGCAGAGTCCCCTAAGAATACAGGGGACCATTCAGGGCAATTGTTCTCCATGATGGATCACAGCAAGTCAGGCTTCTCTGGTCCTGTAGACTCCTAGATCATGACCGTTTATCTAAAAGTTCCACAGCAAGAGAAGGGAACACTGGTGTGTAAAGACCAGTGATTACACACTTCAACCTGCAAGTGATACACATACACCTTTCTTCTGCTTGCAGCCCATTGGCCAGAACTGTTAACAATGGTTCAGAGAGAGCGAGGAAGCGTACTCCTCTGTAGGCTGCAAAAGAGAACTGCATGCGCATCCACCACATTCACCTCTTCCTCCTGCTATTCTGTCACTTTATCAGAGTCCGGAACATTGTTTTTCTTACCAGGAGCCATGTATTTTGTGTAACTGTAGCTACCCCTCAGTGCCACAATTGGAAAGTACTTTAGGGATACCAGACTTCTTAACACTATAATTCTATTCTTTAAAAATGAAAAGGATTGAGCACGGACCTAGCTACCTATTGCTTCATAGCAAATTACACCAAAACTTAACGCTGAAACATTTATTATTTCACAGTTTCTGTTACTTGAGGACCCAGTTAAACTGTTCTTCTCTGGATCTGGGTTACCCTCAAGTCTCAGTCATCTCAAGTGTAAGGGAAAGACATGCCTATAGGTCACTCATGAGGTTGACAAGATTCAGTTCTTCAGAGCTGTTGGACTGAGGCCTCAGTTCCTCACCTGTTTGGGGGATAGGGTACAGCTTTGTGTTACAAGGGCATTGTGGGAATGGTGGTGCATAAAGTGGGCAAAACTGAAGCTGGATGGTGGGGGACTTTGTGTACCATGATGAGTGAATGTGACTTCAGTAAAAACAGAGCCTTAGAAGCATTATAGCAGGTTGTTGCTACCAAATAATAACACATAACATTGTTGATTCATACCATGGGCTAGATATATCGTTGAATCTCCACAGCCATCACATGCAGTATTTTCTATTATTACATGCATTTAAATAGAACCTTGATGTTAATTAGTTTTAGCCCCAAACCACACAGGTAGGAAGTGTCAGGCTTAAATGATCATCATGGTTTGAGAGCAATCACTCCTTGCCCCTCATCTACGCCACCCCAACTGCACATTTAAATGTGTAGCCACATATTCTTGCCACATTCTTTCCTAGTCATCTTCATCTGAAGGCCAAAGAATGTAATTTTTGAACACACATTTTATGTTAGATATAGGAAAAGCTTCAGCAGCCAATTTCTTTTGTGCATCAGATATGCTCATTTCAATTTTTAATTTTATGACATTTCCAACATACAGAAAAATAGAATAGAGAAAAATGAATTGAGTTTCAACATTAAATAGCATTGTGCCATTTTGATTTGTCTGACCTTCCTCCACTTCCCAAATATTATTTGTGGAGTTTTTTAAAGTTCTATATATCATATTACTTCAACCATAAATATTTAACTGTCTGTAACCAATAAAATTTTTAAAATATATAGTCATAACACCATTACCATGTCCAACAAAATTAATAACTACTTAATTTCAGATCTTATTTTTAAGAACTTTTTTTAACAAATCATGTATCATATACAAAAGCTGTACTGAATAGAATGATAGAATTTCCAGTTATGAATCCTACCTTTTTATAAGCACAATAAAATGTTTTCCATTGAAGTTTATAAGATTAATCCATATACAATGAGTGACTCTTAGTAACATTTATTGTAAGAACATTTTCCATATTTACAATAGTTTGTAAATCTGAGTCAAATTTTGATGATAAGGGCAGGTTACACATAGAATTTAGCTACCACTAATTAACACCTAACTCAAGTAAGACCTTCTCTGGAGACAAAATTAATCTTTCCTTCCTATAAGTACTGATTGGAGGTTGATCTCATGTGCCCTGAAACACCCTTGGCTGTATAATTGTCTTCGTTTAAACTTAGGACAGAAATCCCCTCCCACCCCCAATACATTACCCAGTTTTATGCTTTGAACATCAAATAAATTTTTATAAAGCATGCTTGGAAAAGCTCGCCCTCTAATTGTATTTTAGTCATACACACTAAGGACTCGATACAAATCTGCAAAAAAAAAAAAATTGGACATCATTTAAGGCTACTTTCAGTTTTTTGATCTGACAAAACGGTAGCTGAGAGAAGTGAGAGACACATTTATTTATTTATTTATTTATTTATTTAATTGTTAAATTTATTGGGCTGACATTGGTTGGTAACAATTAGTTTCCAGGTGTACAACTCTATATTACATCACCTATGTATTGCATTATGTGCTCACCACCCAGAATCAGCTCTCCTTCTGTCACCATATATCTGGTGCCCACTCCCACTCTCCCTCCCCCTTTACTTATGGACACACTCAAAGTTTGGTGGTACCTGAGAGATGCATTTAATAGCAACGGGCGATATTCTTATTAATTGACTCACTTGATCTATTAATTAGTACCAACATTTAAAAGTTTAAAAAAAATTAAAATTATTTTGTAAAAAAATACAACCGCATAGTGTAGTTTCACTATTACCCCCCAATTAGGCAGTGGTATTTCAATATACATATGCAGAGAGTACTTTAATTTTCCTGTCCCTTTAGTAAGAGATGCCCAGTATGCCACTCCACTTTTCATTAAACAGGTTGACTTGGCAGTTCACTGTTATTTTTGCTACCACTAAAGAGGGGATAAATGACTGGCCGTTTCTCTATTGAAAGACCCACACACGCCAACTCTCCCTCCTGGGTATCCTGAGCACACGCCGTGCACGTTCTAAGGCACCATCCGATCATCTGCTTATTTTCAGAGGTGGGCTACAAGAAAGGGAGGCCGTTGCCTAGGTAACCGACACCCGGGCAACGGCAGGTCGAGGCGGGAGGGGGTGTGGCTTCGGCGGGGCCGGGCTGATAAGAGGCGTCCGCCAGCGGCCAAGGCACACGTCCTGTCGGCGCGGCCAGGCGCAGGCCAGGCTGTCTGCCATCTCCTCCTACCACCTGCAGAGGCCCCGTCGGGCCGGCGAGCGCGGCTACGAGCCCACTGCTCCCGTTCCCATAGGCCCCGCCGAGGAACGCTGCTCCGCGCCCCAACATGGCGGGCGGGCGCTGCGGCCCGTTGCTGACGGCGCTCCTGGCCGCCTGGGTCGCCGCGGCGGCCTCAGAGGCCGGCCCCGAGCAGGCCGCGCTGCGGGAGGAGCACAGCCGGGTGCTGCCCATGACCGCCTCCAACTGGACGCTGGTGATGGAGGGCGAGTGGATGCTGAAATTGTGAGTGTGCCTGCCCGCCCCACACGCCGCACTGTCCTCGCAGGCGCCGCCCTGCCAGAGCCGCACGGGCCGCTCCCCACGCTGCACTACCGGCGGGGCTCGTCCTCAGGCCGCGGCCGGTTCTGCTACCGATCTGCGGCACCGGGGCTCCGGCTTTCATCGTGCGCACGCGCAACAGCCCACCGCCCTGACAGCTGAGATAGCGCTACGCCTCCACCCTCTCGCTTTGCTCGCCCCCTGCTTTAGGGGAAAGTTGTAAGGATGGGGTGGGTAAGCGATTTACCAAGGGCTGGAGGAGGAACGGAGAAAATCTGCAATTAAAGCTCATGCTCTTGATAGAGGTGTATAGGGAGAGGAGAAAGGGCGGTCATTCAATGACATTTATTTTTTGTGCTGTACAAATACACAGCACGAGGTAGGCAGTGTATTGAATGAATAATGGCAGCACGTGAAGGGCAGACAAGCGTGTATAAAGTATGTTAGTCTTTATTTTGAAGACCCCAAGGTGTCAGTGAAAAATAAAACTAACATAGGTGCCTTTCAAGTTTTAGAGCACAATTTCAAATAAATAGTGATATTTGTTGTAATTTTTAGAAGTAGGACTTTCTGGGTAGACATAATAAGTTAATTGTGCTATTGTCATAAGGAGAAGAACATATTCATAAATTGCTCCTTTGAACAATAGAAGGTAAATTGTGGATAAAGTGAAGGAGATGGGAAAGTACAGTTTTGAGTTACCGTAGGAAAAGGCAGGAAGTACAGTACTGAGTTAGGAGCCGGCAAGGAATTATTCATTGTAGGTTGGAATTAACTTCTGGGAAGGAAGTGATCATTTGGAAGAAGATTTGAAGTAGATGATGGGCAGATGTCTGGGCAGGCTTGAGAGACAGTCATGGCAGGCTTGCAGAGAAAATGAAGAATGGCGAAATAACTCATCACAGAGACCTAATCTTTGCCTGTGGTTTCACTACTATTTGATAATTAATTTTTCATTGAGGACACAGACACTCACAAAACTGGGTCTTTCCTTTATATGTCCACGACTAAATTTTGATATTTTTCATTTAGATTGCAAGCAGATGCTTATAGAGCACTCCATGTGAGTTTAGGGGCAAAAGTTGTGTCACTTAGCAGACTATTATATTGTTCAAAGAACAGCAGATTACATTGTTTAAAGAACATAATAATGCATATTTCCTGTTCAAACATGCATTTACCCCTTGATCACAAAGGGAGATATTTTAGACCTCAAGAGTAAGTGACCTTTGGTATCACAATAGGTCAATGAAATTATTAAATCAGTAGACTTGAAGCACTTATTAAAATAAACTGCTGTGGATGGATATGAGGGGGTCATTTTCCATTTAAGAGAGAAACTTCTAAAGCAAGTGGAGCTTTGTTCTGTACTGTCATGTTTATAATAATTCTGAGAGTTTTAGAGAAGCTGCATTTTGTCAGCTAATATTACAGAAAGTTCTTTTTTCAGTAAGTGTTTACACAGTGAAGTTTTTTCTAGATATCACTTTTTTCATTGAAACTGAGTTTGTGTGTATACATGAAAGTCAAAACAGAAAGGCCTCAACTTCTTTATAGTTCCTTTTTTTGGAACAGCTTTTTATGTATTTTTTTAAGTTAAACTAAGAACTGTAAAACAGGTAAGTGTAAGGCCAAGTTAAGCTTATAAATGAGCAACAGTCAACAACTCCTATATTTGGCCATTTTGGCAGTTCACATTTTATTTCATAAATGTACAAGCCTAGATATCGTAATCAGTTTCTCAAGGCTTGTCATGTGTCCTTGTGTGGAATATATTTGGGCTGTGGTGCACGATGAGACTTGTAACCCAGAAGCAAACTGTGTAGGTACTTGTGATCATTTTAATAGAAGTTCTGAAGTGTTTCAGTATGCTTCAGAATATGAAGCAAGGCTGGAAAGGAAAGAGGATCGAAACCATTGCATCCAGCTTTCTGTATATTAATACTAGAATCTCGGTGCTTGTCCTGAAGAAATACTATGGCTCTTGACTATTTGGGATATTCCCTCTCTTCCTGACAAACTTTTTAACACATTAAAAAATATATAATTCATTATGTTCTCAGCACCACTATAGGCCTACTATAAATTTCTAAGAATTTAATCAAACAACCAGTAAGATATCAGTTTTTTGTGTGTGATATATATAACAGAAAAACAAAATTTGTTACTACTAGCTTCTATGTTACACTTTGTTTAAACTAACTGGTCATAATAAATGGAGATTGTTAGAGGTCCACATTGTTAGATGTTGCATTTAACTTCTCTGAAGAATCAAGTTAGGTTTTCTGATAGTATCAAAAATTTGACATTACTTTGAATGACAGTTCTTTGTTTATTTACATATATACTGCCACCTCTACTGGGAATTTTTTTTTTCTTTTATATTCTACATTATACAGAGCTCCTATAATGTAATTCCTGGTTATATTTGGTATCGATAATTTATTTTGAAGGACTTAGGAATGGTCTGAGACATGAAAAGCTCCTATTGTATAATTTAATTTGTTTGGGTTTTGTTTTTTGTTTTTTTGTTTTTCGGTCAATCTTTTAGGGGGAGTGGGGAGTCTGTGATCCTTGCAATTTTCAGTTTTAAAAAAAGCACTTCTCTAGTAAGGAGATATAGCAGTTAAAATATATTTGCAATTCTGAAACCCTTTTAAGATCTGAAAAATTCTTCCATTACTATGTATTTACATTTTTTTAATGCTATGGAGCTCTTGTATATTCAATTATTTTATCTTCTTGTTTGACTTCATATATTTTATAATTTTTACCCATATTTCTGCCATGTCTTTATCATTGGCTTACTGTGCGTTTTTTCATCCTTAACCTCTGATGAAAAATTTGCTCTTTCTCAGGGTTAGGAAAGATTATCTAATCTTTAAAATGCCTTCTAATGTTTTCTTTTCTCTGTTGTTTCATACTGTCTTTCATTCAGTTGCTTTGTAACCTTTTGCTGTTTTAAACATTTACTTGGCTCCCCTATCAGTTTTTGAGAATACAGTACTACTTTTGTTCTTTTGAAACAAGGTGTATACAATGTAATACATTCTATAAACAGTTCTGGTGCCTTCACCCCCCCCCCCAAAGAAATATGAAAATATCCAAAAAGCTTAATTTTGACCCATCTACCTTTAAATGGATATCCAGAGGAAAAGTATGTCTTTGGGTTACCTCTATATAGCATACAGATCTTTATAAAGCACTACTCTTTCTGACTTTGTTCTTGGAATGATCATGTTTCACAATTGAAATTAGTCATCTGGCGATGGAGAAAAGCCTCATTTATTTTCCCTAAGACTTATAGGTTTTCATATTGTTTTTTCAATATTCTTCTTATACTTGGAGAGAACATCTTCAACATCATTGCCTTGACTTTGCCACTTCCAAATAGTTAGAATTTCTTGCAGTTTAATAGATTGTCTTGATTTGTTGATTGAATGTTTGAGATAGTCATTCACTGCTTGTTGTGTGTCAGGTTCAGGGTTGGGGACCTGGGAAGATAGAGATGAATGAGCTGCATTCCTTGATTTCAAGGGACTGGCTATCTACTGTGCTTTAAAGGAATTAAATATTATAGGTAGTGTTTATTTATTTAGCAACTAGTTACTGAATACTTCTCTCTCAGGCAATCAGCAGTGGTTCTCACCAGGGCACTGCTAGCATTTTGGGTTGGACAGTTCTTTGATAAAGTGGGATGGCCCACACTTTACAATACGGAACTCTGGCCATTACATTACATTTTAGTAATCATGTGACATCAGAATTACTTAACAACCTCCATCCCCTATACACATTTCCACATGCGTTGGTTGAAAACCACTGCCCTAGGTTTTGTCATGAGTATTCAAAAACATGCATAGGGGAGTTCATAAGTTAACTAAAATACTTGTTTTCAGATTATTTCTACAAAAGATATTCACCTCTATCACCTCCATCATCATCATCAGTGACAGTTATCATCATTTCTGTCAATGTAAACAGTTAATTCCTTCCATCACATATTCTGAATGCTATCTTATTTCATCATCCCAGCAGTCAGATGCAGTATTCTTATTAGTTAGGAGAGGTGAAGACTTGAAACAATAAAAGCTTTGGCCAAGGCTGGATCCTTAGTAAACTGAGAGCAAGGCCAGAACTCGAATGCAGGCCTGAGCTTTGCTTTCCTGATGCACGCCAGGGCGAGTAACTGGGTGTCAGGGGCGGCTGAAGAAAGGCACAGAATCTGGCTGTTGTAAGTTTAGGATCTCAGCTGGCCAGCATCTGCCTCACATAAGGGGAGGTCTTTCCCTGTGGGATTCAAAGGCCTGCCTATGGTTTTAGCATTTCTCTGGTTTCTGTAAATGAAGAACATTATTGCTATATGTTCATTCCTGACACAGCTCATCACTCAAACAGGTGGTCTCCTTTCCCAACCCTACCCCCCCCCCCCCCACCTCCAGGAAAATCCTTTTTCACTGTGCCTTGTTTTGTCTATCATGGGCCATATCACAGCTTGTAATTATGAATTAATTTATATGCTTTTGTACTAGACTTTTTCTGACTTCTCCCCTAGACGGAAAGCTTTTAAGAAAGGGATCTAAGTTTTTCATCTTCATATTTATCTCAAGAGCCTTAATAACTGTCAGGTACTAGATGTTCAATACATACATTTGATTAGGTTAAGGTGACCAGATTTTAACATTAGTAAAGCAGGACACCATTGACGGGGGGGAGGGGGTTCTTGATTAAAAATTTGGTATATCTCCCGCCGTTCCCTAGCTTGTCGTGCATTCTTTCCAAAAATCGGGACTTTTTAAAAATGCCGCGGGACACGGGGCAAATTGTTAAAAATCGGGGGACGTCTGGTCACCTTAATGAATGAATAATAGACTTTGTTTCTTTCATCAAGAGTTTCCTTAACTTTATCACTGAACAAAACATCTGTATATATTTTCTTAGGCATTAAGGATAATCACTCTCACCTGCCATTTGTCCAATGACGTAATAAACATTTACTGTGACCTAGGACCTGCTAGGCTCTGTTCTAGGTACAAGCCATGCACTGGTCACCACCTCATGGAGTGTTCATCCTAGTAAAAGTAGTGAATTCCATTTTCTCTAGCAAGTTATAGGGCTGCCAACTTTTTTTTTTTCTCTATATTTTATGATAACATTTCCTAGAAATTATCTTCTAAAGAAATATATTTGAATATAAGACTTTTAACTATAGGGTCATTAAGAGCTTTTCCAGATTTTCCAGAAAGAAGAATAGAACTTGATGTAGTAAAGTTTTAATTATTGACATTTTGATTTAATTTAATTTATTAAGTCATAGATTGTTGCTGAGCTCAAGTTTTGGCTACTCACTGCTCATAAGGCAAAGAAAGAGACACAAGGTTGGTAGGAAGAAAAGCAGGTTTATTCCCAAATGTCAGCATTCAGGGAAGGCAGTGGACTTCTGTCACAGATTACCTTCCCCTGCTTTACAAGGCCAAAAGGTTTCATAGGCATGTGAGGAGAAGAGGAAGGAGGAGAAGAGGAACAAAGAAAATGGGGAAGTGGTCAGGCAATTTCTGGGTGCTAAGATCTGAAAAGAGAAAAGAAGGAGCTTCTCAGGGTCTGGTTTGTCTTAGCGATAAGGTTATCCAGTCTCTGTTGAAGGAAGGAATCTCAGGAGGGAATCTCCAGTTATGAAGCAGATGGCTGAAGGCAGTACCGGTAACTTTTTTCAAGTCAGTGCCCTAGCTGATAAATAGATTTATGAGGTATTCCCAACGTTTTGAGAAAACAGAGCCATTAAGTCCATTTGTCCTGTAATTAGTAAGGTATGCATTTGGCCTTTAGTAAACAAGGTCATCAAAAACAGGTAACAGCACATTCCTGCATCCTTGAGAAACTAGTAATTTAACCCTGTGGAGGTCACAGTTAAAACAATTACAGCATAGGTCACCTATATCTGAGAGATACATTCATTACTAGTATGTGCTGAAATGCAAAAGAAAATTTAGAAACACTGCAAATATAAACAAATACATGATTTTAAATTTATTTTTAAATGCAACCTAGAAATTATTGAACAAAGATATATAAAAATAAAGTATAAAATATTTTCTTACCTTATAATGTGACCTATGCTGCAGTTCTTTTGACTGAAACCTCTGTAGGTTAAAAGCCAGTGGCGGGGAAGCTGGGATGGCTCAGCGGGTTAAGCGCTCACTTTGCAGCCCCGGAGACCAGAGATCGAATCCCAGCTCTGTCCCAGACGGAACCATATTCTGAACTGGGGTATGCCCCCAGTTCATTTCTTGCCAGGGCCTATCCAGGAGGTTCCCGGCCTAGTTCCTGCTGTGCACAGCCCTGTGCCCACCTGTGGAGTGAAACTATATGGAAAACTAATGCTGTCAACTATGGAGACTGCTCTTGGTCCTCCCCCTTCTCTCTGTCTCTCTCTGTCAAAAAACAATAAAAATAAATCTTTAAAAAAAAAAAAAAAGCCAGTGGGAACGGGAGGGAAAGTAAATAAAGAGAAAGAAACTTTAAGTCACACACTAAGTCATATTGTTAGATTGAACCAAACTAAAGTACAGTGTCACAATCGAACTAAACTAAAATACAGTGCCACCCTTATGAGAAGAATCTATTATACCTCTTTCATCTTCATTGTCAGAGTTTATTTATTTATTTATTTTATTATTATTATTATTATTATTATTATTATTTTTATATGAACTGGGGGCCTCACCGCATTCGGGAAGCACACCCCAGTTCAGCATGTGGGTTCACCTGGGCCAGAGCCGGGATTTGATCCTTGGTCCTCGGGGCTTCAAAGCGAGTGCTTAACCTGCTGAGCCATCCTGGCTTTCCCAAGAGATTCTTCTGAGTGTTTTGGTCAAACTAAGAGAGTTAACTGTGTTTTCTGTTGCCCATCTCATCTCTGCAAGAAAAGAAAATGTTCTGGGAAAACATTGGTAAAATTCGAACCGAGACAGAGTAAAAGTTATCCATTTGGGGGGAATAAATATGTATTTTTAGTAAAGTTTTATTTATAGGAAATATAGTTACTTCCCTGAAGTGTTTATTATACTTAATAAAATCTCAAACGAAATTGAATTCATACAATTAAAGGATCAAGGGACTTCAACCTTTTTATATACTTGTGTAATTTGTACATGAATACTATCATAGATAACAAAAGCGTGTTGTTGAATTTTGTTTTCCAGAAATAGTTAAAAACAGTGGACTGATATCGAAGTTAATGTAATTTAGCAGTTTTTTGGCTGTCTGGAATGTTTCAGGTGTTTTCATGAAGCTTACTAATTTTATATGCCATTGACATCTGCAAGAAGTTTGAATATGAAAGATACTGTTTTATAGTTACTATGACTACAAAGGTACTAATAATTATTCTTGGAAGCTTTTAAATCAAAGAAAGATTAATTTATATAGAAAAAACAAAGTTGGACAAATCAGTTCTTTAGAGTTTTTAGGAGAAGACTGCCACTATGAGCTAGTTTTAAGTAATAAAAATGATTGCATTCAATCCTTTCTGATGACTTTTATTCATGCATATGTACATAAATTACATTTACATATACTCATATATATATATATATATATATATGTATATATATATATATATACATAGAGAGAGGCAGAGAAAGAAGAACATAGAAGTCTCATGACTTTCCTTCTTTGTATTCATTTGGTCCCTGGAGGTATTTTATAGTAGATTTTAAATTACTGCCTAAATGACTGTTCTTTAAATACAAAAGAATGCTAATAATTTTAAAAGCTGCAACAACATAGGGCTAGTTTCCACCCCTGAGACTTAGAGCTGATTTATCTCTACCACCAAAAGAACACACTAGGTGAAAGAATGATCCAATACAGTGAACTCTGATTAACTCTCAGAAAGAATGGTGCTAGGGCAGCTAGGGACCAATGGATAGCCACTAAATAGGAAATGAAATATGTAAAATTTCCTCAGTGGTGTTTGTATATCTATCTGCAGGTCAGTATCACAAAAACCCAATTTATATAATAGCCTGTCTAGAGAATAGGGATCGGGATTTTTTTTTTTTAAATTTTTATTTATTTATTTATTTTTGACACAGAGAGAGAGAGAGAGATACAGAGACAGAGAGAGAACTGAACTGGGGGAGCTCCCAGTTCAGCATATGGGTCCGCACGGGGCCGGGGCCGGGATTCGATCCCTGGTCCCCGGCGCTGCAAAGTGAGCGCTTAACCCACTGAGCCATCCCGGCTTCCCACGGGATTTTTTTTTAATAATGATATTTACATGATTTAATGATTACTGAGGTAGTATGTCCATGAATTATATATAAAAACAGAGACCTAGAGAAACAAGGCAAAGAGGATCTAGAGTTAATTAAATTATACTTCAAGATTTCTTCCTTATTTTTAGTAATTTCTTTTTTATTCCTTCTCTTTCTCTCCTTCCTCCTCTTCCTCTCCTCCTTCCTTTCCCTTCCACACCCTTCTCCCCTCTCCTACCCTTTCCCTCTCTGTTGTTCAGTATGTTTTTCCTTGGAGGTTTTTAATCATATAAATCCCTCCATCTGGGTTCTTGTTATGTGTGGTTTTAGTGACCTTAAGCAAGTCTCTTAAAACCTGCCTTGTCTAACAGCAAGTTTGTATTGTTCAAATGAGCTAATGTGTCATAAAAATGTCTTGGAAATTTTGAAGAAAACCCTAGGCCTAAAATAGCAGCACTCATGCTAAAAGCCCTTCTTACCAAACTTAGATTCGATACTTGATCTAATTGCAGTTTCAACTCCCAGAAACATAATATTAGTCAAGCAGTTTGGAATTTTCTGCTCATGCACGGGTATTGTAATCTTACCATCCACGCACTCTCCACCCCCAAACAAGAGGCAATTTGCTTTACAAAAACCCTTCTAATCCCCTCCCTCAGAGAAAAGATGTCCTCACAGTCAGAGGTGTCCAACCTTATGGCTTTCCTGGGCCACATTGGAAGAAAAATAGTCTTGGGCCACACATAAAATACACTAACACTATCGCTGCCAATGAGCTAAAAATAAAGGTCACAAAAAATTTCATAATGTTTTAAGAATTTGTGCTGGGCCGCATTCAAAGCCTTCCTGGGTCATAGGTTGAACAAGCCTCTTTTAGAATGACCTTGGAATTGGCTATACTAGTCTTTCCTAGAGATGGAGTTAGAAAAGATGAACAACTGTACTTACCAAGTCTGGCTTCTCTGGGCCTGAAAAGAGAAACGCACATCTTGCTTTTTGAGGCAGCCCTTTCTCTTCTGAGCTCTGCCGAGCCAGGGGTGACGAACCTTTTGGTGATTGGGTGCCAAAGTTTATGAAATAAGAGTATACTCGCTCGACTCTCGTGCCAACCCATCGAGTGAGATAGAGGTATCGATTATTTTTATGTCTATAAGAGCATAAACAATAATTTTTTAAATGGTATTCACAGCTCTGCGTGCCGAAATAATTGCTCCGCGTGCCACTTTGGGCACGCGTGCCATAGGTTCGCCACCCCCAGCCTAGGTTCAGTACTTTTCCCGAAATAAATACATCCTACCCACTAGTCTTGACTCTTTAACCCTCCCAATGTCTTTTTATAGTGTGAAAGAACAGTCTCTTGCCCATTTTTATACTATTGTTGTCCTTCAATAAAGTTAGTGTGCATCATTGCATTGAGTTTTTTGTTTGTTTTTGACACAGAGAGAGAGAGAATTGAACTGGGGGAACTCCCCAGTTCAGCACATGGGTCCACACTGGCCAGGGCGGGATTCGGGGCTGGAATTCGTGGCCGGGATTCGATCCTCGGTCCCTGGCGCTGCAAAGTGAGCGCTCGGCTTAACCCACTGAGCCACCCAGGCTTCTCCATACATTGAGTTTTGAATGGCACTTATATAGTCCGTGCTTCTGGTCAATTCAAGATAAAAGATTTGTCAGCGATGACCTGACAGCACCATTAAGCCTAAATCTTTCTACAGAATGTGATCAGTTGTTTAGCACTTTTCCCCTATTTTTCCTTTCCTAAGGCATTTTTCCTCTCTCTCTTTCCCTCCTGCATGTATGAGCGCGCGCGCGCGCGCGCGTGTGTGTGTGTGTGTGTGTGTGTGTGATTTCTGTGGCAGGCATTCTTTCCTACCTCTTACTCCCCTACCCCTTTTCTCTCTTAATGTATAAATAATACATGAAACATTTTGTAAAAATAATCCCAGAATGGAATAAATGGAAAGGAAATTGGGGGAATTGATATTTTTACAGTGCTGAGCCTGCCTATCCAGAACTTGGTTACATCTTTTTTTTTTTAAAGATTTATTTTTATTGTTTTTGACAGACAGGGAGAGAGAGATACAGAGAGAGAGAAGGGGGAATGCCCAGAACAGTCTCCATAGTTGCATATCATTGGTTTTTTCACATAGTTTCATTCCACAGGTGGGTGCAGGGCTGCACAGGGCAAGAGCTGGGCTGGGGTCTTTCCCCAGTGAGAACCGAACTGGGGGCACTCCCCAGTTCAGCATATGTGTCAGCACAGACCGGGGCCGGGATTCGATCCCTGGTCCCCAGGGCTGCAAAGCTACTGCTAATTGAACCATCCCGGCTTCCCCACATCTTTCTATTTAAGCAAGTCTTTATAAAATAAAAAATATTGTAAAAGTTTTCAGACATCCACAAAAAAAAAAATTAAAAAAAAAATAGGAGTAATATAGTGAACTTCATCATCCACTTTCAACAGTTGTTGCTCATCTTGATTAGTCTATATACCCTGCCCTCTACTCGTTGATGTCATCATTTACATATGATTGTATGTAAACAATTCAGTGATATCAAGTCTTTTAAAAATATTTATTACATTTATTCCCTCAATATTTTGACTTGAGTTAAAGATTTTTTAAAATATAATTTAAGCAGATTTTAAAAATACAATATCTACTTGCTGACATCGTGTAATATTCTTCAAAGTGCCCAAGGATATATTTTCCAGGAGTATTCTTTTATTTTGTGAGCATTGATTATTTGCTGTGTTTTTTTCTTCTGAGTGTTATTAAGAAAAACAAACTGTCCAGTTGTACTAATGTATTTTTGTGACATTATTCTGCAAACATTAATTTTCTTTTTGTTTCATATGTGAGTATTTTAAAATGGATTTCCAGCAAATGTTTTATTTGTTCATAATAATTTTTATTAAGCATTGCTCTCCTAGCGTTTTAAATTTTAATAAGGAATATCTGGTCTCATTTTCTTCTAATTTCATGTGATATATTCCTTTCTAAGTTAGTTTCCTCGGGCTACTGCAAATTACCACAAACTTGGTGGCTTAAAACAATAAAAATTTTTTGCTCATAGTCCTGGCAGCCAAAAGTCCCAAATCAATGTGTTGGCATAGACGGTTTCCTCTGAGTATCCATCCCCTGTCTTTTCTAGCTCCTAGTGGCGCCTGGCAGCCCTTGGCTTGTAGCTGCCTAACTGCAGTTTCTGCTTCTATCTCCTCATGGCCTCCTCATATCTCTGTGTCAAATCTCTGTCTTTCTCTTATAAGAACAGCCTAACCTAAATTTAGGATGACCTCATCCCAAGATCTTTAATTATATGTATGAGGACCCTTATTCCAAATAAGGTCACATTCACAGTTACTAAGGCTTAGGACTTGGATATATCTTTTTAGAGAATAATGTTCAATCTATACTTAAACAGCAAAATTCTCTGGATTTCCATTTTAACATCTGCAGGTGAAATCCTGGTTCAGAGCTTTATGGTCTGAGTACATGTGATATTTTCCAGGACTAGGAAAGGGAGAGTGAGGCCACTAGCATATTGCCAGGAATGGCCCATCCTTCCAGTTCTGTTCTTTGCTTCTACCTTATCCTTCCCAGATCCATTGTACACAGAGTTCCTAGGGGATTTTTCAAAAATGTAAATCTGATAGTAATTCTTTTACCTCTTTAGATTTTACTGTGGATCTTCAAATAAAGTTCCAAACTCTTTATACAACTTTTTACAGGGCTGTGGATGAGGTTGTCATTCTACTCTCTCACTACGAGCTTTTTATACATACTGATTTCTCTGCTTAGACTAGAACATTTTTTGATGCCTTTGGCTGTTACTCCTACTTTACATCTTAGTACACATGCTGATTTCTCTGTAGGCCCTTCTGAGATTGCCCTGCTCCTGAGTGTCTTCGTAATATCTACTCCACACTCCCAGGCATAGCATTTGCATCCTAGATTGTAATTATCCCTGTGCTTACCATTGTTCATATCTGGATTGTATTCATGAAGAGAGGAGGTACCATGTCAGTCTTGTTCATGGTTGTAGTCTCAGCTTCTAATTTGGTGCTCAATGCGTGTTTATTGAATGAAAAATAAATGTAAAAACCAAGGTTCTGGCTGAAGGCTCAGTTATTTCTAACTCTTGTGTAATATTTAAGAAAGTGTTTGGTAGAGCTGGTTGAGCCCATAGCTTCTACTTTCTTTCTTGGACTGGTTCAGAACTGCCATAGACCTTTGGCAATAAATTACATTGTGGACCAATTAGCAACAAAGATCTTCTGGTCTTCTCATCATCCTGTCACTCTGATAGATCTGAAATCAGTGTGGCTAGTTTAGGGACCCCCTTGTGAAAATTGCCATCCTTCAGTGAGTGAGATAGTCACAGAACAGTGTTCTCCCTCAAAAATAAAAAAACTACCTAGAAAATAACTGAAATAAAATAATCTATGTATTACAATAGAGTGTGAAAATCTTCTTTAACTTTGCCCATTTTTTTTTCTCAGGGAATTAATCTTCATATTTTAAATCCTGGGGGTGGGCATATGCTTCTGTTTTTCTATGTCAGATGACTAAAAGCTCGCTTTTGTGCGTCCCTTTAAAGATTTATTTTTAATTTAAATATTCAGTTTTGTTTTACAGATATTTTTCATATGTCTATATTAATTAGCTATTCTTCTTCTATAGTTACGCCCCTTGGTGCCCATCCTGCCAGCAAACTGATTCAGAATGGGAGGCATTTGCAAAGAATGGTGAATACCTTCAAATCAGTGTGGGGAAGGTCGATGTCATTCAAGAACCAGGTACTGTAAATGTTGAACATTAAATACAAAAATTTGTTATATTTTCTTTTGATTTGTTTTCCATCATATAGAAAAGTTGAAGACTAGGATTATAATACCCATGAATTCACCACCTAGAATCAGCAGGTATATTTTGGCATATCTGGGTCTGTCCATGTATGTGTGTGTTTACACATACATATGAATATAATTATATTTGTTTTCTTTTTGCTCAGTCTTTTGAAAATAAGTTATAGACATCGTGATACTTTACCCTTCAATACTTTGACATTAAAAATATAATCATTTCCCTCATGTCTTATAGTTTTGTAAACCAGGATCTAATCAAGGATCACCATTTGAGTTTGGTCGTTATGTGTTTTTAATCACCCCCAATCAAAAATAGTCCCCCATTTTTTTCATTACATTGATATTCTTTGTGGTTTGTTTTTTTTTCTTCTTTTTGGTAAAGATTTACTGTTTTGAGAGAAGGTGATAGACAGAGATTGAGAGAGAGAGAAGAGAAAAGGAAGGAAGGCCCAGAGCAGTCTCCATAGTTGACAGTGTTAGTTGTGACAGAGTTTCATTCCACACAGGTGGATACGGGGCCACACAGAGTGGGCATCAACCAGTCGCCTCTCACATGGGGGGCGAGAGCCTTCTCCACCGAGCCATCCCGGTAGTTACCAGTTGCACCACAGGTCAGCCTATGAGTTTGCACAGGCCAGGCCAGGATTTGATCCTCAGACCTCGACGTTTCAAGGCAGGCTCTCAACCTGCTAAGCTATCCCAGTATCCCCACCATTGATATTCTTTATTATGACATTTGTCTTATTTTTTCTGCATTTTCTATAACCTTGAAGTTCAGCCTAGAGGCATGATTTGGGTTAGACATTTACAGTAAGAGTACTTTTAGTTGATTCTGTGACTATATTTTATCCCATCAGAGGACACATACTATCACCATTAGTAATATTGAACTTGAGCACTTGGTTAAAGTAATGACACTAAATGTCTCAGTTATAAAGAAGATCCCACTTTGTGATTAGCAAATAATATTTTGGGGTTTTAAGATACAAGATGATCTTAACCTGAATCGACAATTTTGCTGTGGGTTCCAGAATGATAAATTTTTAATTCTGTCATCTCATCTATAATTTTTAACTGTTAATCATGTTAGTTTTCATGAGAAAGATGGGGATGAATATCTTAAATTCTGAAAAGATATATACAATTTGTAGATGTGGTTTAAAAATAACTGTATTACACATAAATTGAGAAGAAAAGTTGGGCTTTAATGACTCAATTCTCAAATTTGACTATTTTAAAACTTTATTAGGCATTTTTTCCTATCTACATTTTGGTTCTACCTATTTGATTCTTTTATAAAGAAAGAAAAGTGAAGCTTAGTATGGAAATGTAGCTATTACCTTTCCATAATAACTATGAGTTCAATAAAAAAAAAAATACTGAATTACCAACTAATTGGGCAACAAAATTGATGGTGTCTGTTAAGATCAATGTGTTGACAAACCCACGGGGAGAGATTTCTATTAAGAGCTATTAGACCTCAAGCTACTACCTTTTTAAGCATTTGAATCAAAGCCACTTCTGCTTATCAGCTATTTAGAGATTGAAAATTATAGTTACTAGTTCATGGTTTTGGCTCTTATATAATGAGTTATTCCATTTGGAGGTCAAGTCATTGCAATTATATTTTTGCTATGAATTTGTTTTCATCTTTTAGTGGTTTCAGTGCAATGAAATCAGGTGTAAGCTTTGTGAATCAGTGGGCACCAGACACATTTTATGAAGAATTTCTTGGGAATTCAGTTAGCCTATTCACATTTCAGCTATATGGTATACTTGCTATGAATTTACAGCATAATTTGAATTAAAAGAATTAAGTAGCATTGTGATGGATTTACAAATCTAAAGTCTAATTGAATATAGTCTCTCCATCTAAAATATAAACTTACAGTTATTTTTCCATTATGAATAGATTAGTACTTTTTAAATAATGCAAGCGATAAATTGATTATAAAATATTTTAAAAACAAATTCATAATTGACTCATAGTATTTGTATAAATATAAACCATAGGTATTTGAAATGTTTATTAAAGAAGAAGGGGCAAAAGGTCTTTAGTCTGGTATTCTATATGAATAGTGAAGAAAAGTCCAAAAAGGAAGGGATTATTTTATATATTAGAACAATTTTTTCAAATAGAGTCTCTAGCATTATTTTAAATGATAAAAACTAAATTGTAACTCATAAATAAAAATTAGGAGACAAAATGTTATACTCATGATTGCTTGAGTGGCCTAGAGAATATTCCACTTCAGATTATGCTATTTCATGTTTATAAGTTTAAATTATTATACAATCCTAATGCTTTCATTAATGTGTTTATTCAGTAATACTTGAGATTATGCCATGCACCAGGCCCTATTTTGGATACCAGTGTTACAGATGAATGTTACAGGTGTATAATGGTACAGGTGAATACGGAAGATAACGACCTGGCTCCTCATTGAGCCTACATTCTAGTGAAGGAGATAGACAGTAACAAAAGTAAAATCAAAAGTAATGTCTGATAGTAACAAAAGCTATGAAGAAAAAGAAAGCAAGGGTAAAAATGTGGAAAATACTGGGGGCCACTGTTTAAGTAGGATGGTTGGAAAGGACTGTTTGACTGGAAGTCTTGACAGATTGAGGAAGTGACTTTCAACAAGCTGTCAGGAGCAGTCCAGGCAGAGCAAAGAACATGTGCAGATGGGAGTGTACTTGGCTTATTTGAGGAACCAGATGGCAGCTAGTGAGGCACTCGAGATAAATGGAGCTGGAGAGGTAGCAAGCGATCAGACCATGTAGGGTTTTATTGGCCATGGGAAAAAGTTTAGATTTCATACTAAGTATGATTGGAAAGAAACTACTGGAATTTTGAGGAAAGTGACATGGTGTGATTTATATTTTAAAAGAATTCCTTTGGTTGCTATGTGAAAAATTATCTGTAGGTCAGAAGTGGAAGCAAGAAGAGAAGTTAAGAGCTTAATGGGGTAGTCCAGAGTGGAGAAGGTTATGGCTTAGACTAGTAGCAGTTGTAAGTGGCTGAATTTGAGATACTACATTTTATTGGAATATCTGAAAGGATTTTCTGCTCTATTGGTTACATGGTGCAAAGAGAGAAGAGGGAGAAGACGGAAAGAAAAGTAGGTTTGGGGACAGGGTTTGGTTTTGAGACTTCTTAGAAATCTAAGTAGAGATGAGCTAGAGGTATACATTTGAGGGTCATCAGTGTAGATGATATTTGAAATGAGGGGAAGAATTGAAATCACCTATGGAGTATGTGCCAGAGAAGTGTTTTGAGGAGTGAGAACCAGGGGACCCCAACATCTAGAAGAAATGAAGTTTAAGCAGAAGAAAAGGAGAAGCCCATGAGGTAGGAGAGAGATTGAGAAGTAGGGGGTCCTAAAAGCCAAACGAAGAGAGTAGTAATTCACTGGCAAACCTCCCAGTGGCTTATTTCTATTCTTAGAAGCTGAGTATTCAGTTTTACAAAATCTGACATCCTAAGTGAGCTGTAGGACACCATTGAAATGATATTGTTTCTCCTCACAATTGAGCGCTTTACTGGGTATATCTGTATACAGATTTGGTTACAGATCTTCATTAGTACAGTCTTTCATCAGGGCTGCCTTGCCACAGGAGTGCAAATAAGGAATCATTTCTTTGCCTGCAAGTAAAATTTAAATGAAGGGAAAACAAGAATTTTTGGAAGCATTCATGCATAATTCTTTAGTTATGCCTGTAACTATTCCATTGGCATATTTAATAAGGGACTTTGTTAGGTATTTTAAACCAAAAACAGTATTTCAGATTTATGAAGACTGGCGATTATAAACACATTTCATTTTTATAGTGGGGACATAGAAGTTAAGGAAAGGACAGGCCTTCGATTAGATAACAATAACATTGCCTGTTTAATACTACATAGATCAGGTAGTGTTTCAGTTGAGTTGACTTTGGGAAATTAAATTTACTATGAGTATGTATGTACTTGAATCTTTTATTCCATTCAAATGAGCTTAGTTGTTAAGGATAGGAAACTAGTAGCTGTTCATAGAGCACCCATGGGTGATGGGTATTTTACTAGATTAGAAGTATAACAGACCCCTCTCAGGGCCAAGTATAAGCTTTGTATTTAAAACCTAATTTATTACAGAAACTTACTTACTTTACTGTGCTGGTTATAGTGTTAATATTTTAATTTTATAATGATAAACACTAGTCTTTTGTATTCTATTATATTGACAGTGTTATTTCAGTCTGAAAGGTTTTATTTTTTATTCATTGTTTTCCTTCTGCTACTTTGTTTGGTGGTAATAACTAACATTTAGTTAAGCATTTACTTCAGCCTCAAATTGTGTTAACCACTTACATACATTTTAGCTTTATAACAACCTTAGGTAGAACAAACTGTTTCTCTCTATATTACTCAGGAAACAGGCTCAGAGAAGTTAAATCATGCCCAAGGTAACACAGCTGACAAATAGAACAAAAGCTATTAACTATCCTCATTTTCTTTATATTGAATGTAAATAATTTTATTGTGTTTTTGCATATCAAAATATAGTTTGCATGTCAAAATATAGTTCTCCAGTCTTTTAACTTTTCTTTTGCTTTAAGGTAAACTTACTAATAAAAATTTACATTTTTTTCTGCATTTTGGATTAATGCCCCTTTTATATTACAGTACAGCCTTCAATTTAAAGTAGAAGTTACCTGTAAAATAAAAAAGGCATGTAGAAATTTTGTGAGACCTTGTGGTCAAACTTTATCTCTCCTACTTAAAAGCTTAAGAGTGCACTTACTTGTTCATCCCACCCTTTCTGAAGTTTGTTGCAGTGAAACATTATGCAAACCTTGACTGAGCTGCTGTCATGATGTTATAATTCTTGTTAAGCCCCACACTGGTTTTTAAACCCTGAAGTTACAACCTAGTTGGTCATGTTTTAACCTTTCAGGTATTAATGTCTCCCTTGACACTTCATAGCATCAGTTTTAAAGGTTAGAAGACATTTTTGGAGCACTGAATTGAGACACAGAGCTTGGTTATTCCAGATAACAAACAGAACTTATATCTGAGTGAGATGCTGTAACATTATAATTAATATTCCACATGTGTTGTCATTTGGAGAAGTATTGACAAACATAAATGAAAGCAATCTCCAGATGTAACAATTTATTAATAATTGTCATTATTTTAAAAGAACCTTAACTGACAGTCTTGTATATTGGTATAGTCATTACAGAAAACAAAATAACAGTTCATATCAGAAGTCATAAAATTCTTATAATCTTTAATCTAGCAATTTTAGAAACAAGTATCCTGTAACTTCTAGCCTGAACCCGAAAAGTGCAGAAAAATCTGACCATATGTCACTGTGCTTCTTTTTTCTTATTTTCTCTGTACTCATTGATGCCTTGGGCACATTTATTAGTAAAGATATGTTATCCGATGACTTTCAAAGTACTTGACACTAAATTAGTTTGTGTTTGGTACATCCTCTCATTTTATTCTAACTTTGAATCAGAGATTCAAATATAGAAAATAATAGCTTGTATTTATTTAGTAATTATGTGTCATACTCTTTTCTATGTGCTTTGTAAATATAAAATTACTTAATAATAAAATTGAGATGGAAATTATGATGTGCATTTATAATAAGAAAACTGAAGCCCAGAGAACTTAAATTTAATGTGCTAGATTAAAATCTAAGAGGTAGAAGTGGTGTTTGACCTCAGGCAAACTGGCCTATGAATCTGGAAATACTATGTTCCACATTATAGATTTTAATGTATTTTGTGAATATTTTTTATATTTATTACTTACTTTTTAATTTATTGCCATGGCCAATGATGACCAAGAATATATGAAGGATTTTAAAGAACAAGTTAAAAATATTGTCTTCAACGATAACTAACATTAAAAAAAAAATCCCATCTATGTATTCTAATAAAAATAAAACCTAAATAGAAACTTGAAGTGATGGGATGCTATTTGTTCATTCCATTTTAAAATACCACAGATATAAAGCATAATTCCCTAACATTGTCACTTTTTTCAGGTTATATTTTTGGATGCCAAATTATTTATAATAATTATTTTAAGCAAAAACATAGAATAATTTTAAGCTGTAAGGATTACCAGTACTTCTTTCCTGGCAATTTAGAGTTGGAAATATACTAAAAGATACCCTTCTTCCCTGCTAGGGGATAATTCCAAGCAATGTTAGAGGTGAAAATGCCAATCCTCAGTTTACTTCTCAGGTCACTTGTGTTGTTGCTGTTGTTGCTTTCTTAATGTACAGTGATAAATGTATGTGGTTAATGTTTCTTTTTATAACATTGACTTTTACTGCCTTCAGAGTACAGTGTTTTCTTTTAAGTGCCATAGGAATATTTTAGAATTTACTTGGTTTGATATGAGGAAAAGAATAGAGAATTCTTCTTTGGAAAGACTCATCATTAATCAACAAATTATTATGCTGAATTCAGATTTAATTTATAAAATGGGTATAAGCAAATTTTGTAGGTTTTTAAAAGTAAACCTTTAGCATTTCAAATTGCAAGTGACGACAGTTTGAGCTACTTTATTTGAATAGATTATTTTATTTTGCCCAGATTGTTCTTCTGAGGGAAAGGCAGAAGTGTTAAGAAATGTGAAAATGATGTCTCTGTCATTTTTTCATGCTGGCCAGGAAGATCCCTTGACTTTCCTTTTCTTTGCCAGAACCAGGCTTGTTGGCTCTTGGTGCCCATATAAATATTATTTATTGTAAATATATAAAGAGTGGGGCTCTGTTTTTTACTCCTAGTCTCATTCAGGTTTTCGTTGCATGCCCCTTTCTTGATATCATCTCTCTTTTTATAGTCATGATTGTATTAAGTTCTTTCTGTCTGCCATTTGATAGTAAGCTCTGTAAGAACAAAGACTTTACATGTTTTTGCTTGTCTGTAGTTCTTGAATGGTCCCTTAAACAAAGAAGGTACTTAGTAAATATTTGCTGAGTGACTGAAATTTTTATTTGTATTTGTCTTCACATGTACCTAGCATAACATTTTATATGTGGTTAGTATTCAGTAAAGGTTTGCTAAGATAAATTGAAAAATTAAATTTATTTAATGTATATAGCATCCCTTGACAGTTTTGTAATTTTATAAATGTACAAAGATTATAAATGTTATTATTTCATATTATTTATTGTTATTTTAAAATCTATAACCAATATAATAACACTTATAATTTATTGAGGTCTTTATTTGCTGAGCACTTAACATAAGGATCTAATCTAACTTCAGAACAATGCAATTAGGCTTTAATATACCCATTTTACAGATGAGGTAACTGAGACTCAGAAAGGTTAAGTAATTTATCTTAGGTCTTAAAGCTAGTAAATGAGGAATATTGTATTTAACCCAGGCTGCATGACTCTAAAACCTATCCTTTCAGCCACCATACAATTTTAAGTCATTCACAAGGCTAAAAACTCCAAGGTTACACATTAAAAATAAGCAAGTTATGTTAGTGAGCAGGAAGTGTAAGGTAAATAAAAATGGGTAAAAATAAAGTCTCTTTAATAAGTCAAAAAAATAAATAGTTTATGTGATTGAATAATGTGGTTATGAAGCAAGCTCCTGGCTGCTTGTTCTCTTATGATTTGGGTTAGGTGCTTAGGTTAGTCTGAGTTTGATTTGTAACTTTTTTTTGTTTATCTTCTTGTAGGTTTGAGTGGCCGCTTCTTTGTTACCACTCTTCCAGCATTTTTTCAGTAAGTTTAAATAATTTTCTGGTTTTGCAAATACTAGAAATCAGTAGATATGTTCTAGGAATTCTAAGTTGTTTTCCATAATCATCATTCATTCTGCTTAACATTTAAGGTGATGAAGATTGGTTTGCTATTAGGAGGGATGCCCAGCTGATACAGGGAAAGGAACCTGATTTCAGTCAGGGGTAGGGCTCAAAGGAGATTTTTCTCATGATATATGGGTGGGATGATTCTTAATAGACAAGTAGAAATTGATGAAGTAGACAAGGTAAAGAAGGCTTTTCCAGATAGAGGATATATCATAGAAAAGCCCAAGAGAAAATGAGATATCTTCTGAGAACTTAACTATTAATAGTTCTGTGTGGCTGGACCATCCTGGATGATGAGGCTAGAGACATCTAGTAACAGGAGAAAGACAGAAGACAGAATAGGTTCTGAAAATACTTAGGAAGTGGGATCAATGGGACCTGGTGACTCATTAGCCATTAGGAAGGGAAAATCTGTGATGACTACCAACAGGCCAAGAATATCTAGTAAAAGCTATTGAGGAGCCATTAGAATAAGATGAAGTTTGGAAGATGGAAGCCAAAGTAGAATAAACAGTGTGAAGTAACTACTGTAATTCCAAATAGAGTTTAGTTGATAATTTGATTTCAGAGTTTAAAGTTCAGGAGAAAGAAGTAAACTGGAGATACATATTGGAAATTCCTCAGCATCAAGGTAGATAACAGTTGAAATATATCTAGAGAGAGCATATACAATGGGAAGAGAAGTAGGTCAAAGATAGAACTTGAGTTGACCAATCTAAGACAGAGTACAGAACTGAAAAGGGGTGGTCAGAGTAAAAGGAAGAAGTTCAGCAAGCTCACGTCATAGATGTCAAAGGAAAGGAGGGAGGGAGGGTGTGTGTTTAGTAGCAGTGCCAATGACAGATGGAGGAAAACTAGCAGAAAAGTGCTCCGGAGATATGGCACTTAGGAGTCATTGAAGACCCCCCAATATGAGCAGTTTCCATGGAATCAGGGAGGCAGAAACCCAAGTCGCAAGAGTAGTAAATGAGTAATATATGGGGAGAAACTGACAAGTGTAGACTCTGCCCTTAGGAAGCTTACCTGTGGGAAGAAAGCAGGAGTGAGGGAAGACTGAAGAGGCAGGTGAGGAGAGGAGGTAATTTGTTAATTTTGAGGGGAGGAACTTGAATGACATAAATTTGAAAATGTGGGTACAGTTTTTTAAAACTTGGTAACAACTGCGGTTTTGCTGTTGTAAGAGAAAAATTGAAATAATTGGTAGCAAAAATAATAAAAAGTAACTTAGCAGATTAGATATTGTCAAGAACTTTGCTTATAGTCACAAACTATGCAGGGAATTTTTAATGCTTTCTGTTTTGGCATTTCTCATTTGTAATAGATTAATATTTTTGCATGCTCTCTAATTTATACCTACCCATATATTTTTTTTCTTCATTTGAGCCAAATAAAATTCAGAATGGAGTTCACGTGTAAAACCATGAATTATTTTGATTTGTATCGTCTGTCACATTTATTATTGTAGTGAGTTTATTTTCTATTTGTTTTTATAATTTATAGTGCAAAGGATGGGATATTCCGCCGTTACCGTGGCCCAGGAATCTACGAAGACCTGCTGAATTATGTCTTACTTAAGAAATGGCAATCAGTTGAGCCTCTGACTGGCTGGAAATCCCCAGCTTCTCTAACGTAAGTTGTTACTTTTTTTTTTTTTTTAAATTTTATTGTTAAATTTATTGGGGTGACATTGATTGGTAACAATTAGATAGTTTCTGGATGTAAAGTTGTTATTTTTTAATGAGAAGGTGTGTTTCATAAACCATGAAGTATCAAGTGAACAATCCATGGACCTTGAAAGTCTGTATTTTTCTTCATATCACCCTAATTACCCAGATGACACATGAACATGCTTAGACCATGTTATGTTTCCATTTTGTGACCCACATGTGTTTCATCTAGTTGTTAGTATACTGGGAATGAAGTACCCAGACTGAGATGAGTTACAGAAAGCCTCTCCCTAGCTTTTACACTAAGCCACGCCAGCTGTTTTCTCTTTACAAAGTATGGTATTGAACACCAGTTAACCATTCTTTCTTCCTTTTACATCAGCCAATCTTTTGGCTTCCCTGAGCCACATTATAAGAAGAAGAATTTTCTGACGCCACACATAAAATACACTAACACTAATGATAGCTGATGAGGTTAAAAAATTTTAAAAAGTAGAAAACTATATATATATATATATATATATATATATATATA
>PVKE010016879.1:0-31450 GCA_004027555.1 Craseonycteris thonglongyai | reverse complement strand
AAAAAAAAAAAAAAAAAAAAAAAAAAAAAAAAAAAAAAAAAAAAAAAAAAAAAAAAAAAAAAAAAAGAAACATTAGCTCTATCTTTTGTGTAAGTGATCGGTGGTGTACAAAGCATTTCCTATGTATTATTTTCACAAGATTTCACTAAAGAAATCAGGGATCATATAGAGCAGGGGTGTCAAACTGGCGGCCCGCGGGCCGACGTAATTTTTTGTGGCCCACGATGCTCTGAAATAAAATGAAAATAGAAAAAATTGTTATGAAGAAAATAGCGCTTAGGGGAGATGGAGGCAATACTGTTCACACAATTCCCTCGTTAACCCTTTAACTACTGAAGATGAGTATACACGTGCCCCAGTGCCTTTCCTGGGGGCCTGTGGGCTGTATAAACGCGCTGACTCAGTTCCAGAGATGTCTGTAAATGTGATGTGGCCCACGTGAATCTTGCCTGTTGCACCAAATGGTCCGTGTTTTCATTGAGTTTGACACCCCTGATATATATTTAAAAAAACATCTGCCTGATAACTTGGCCAGGGTTAATGGGCCAGGATGCAGCAAAGTTGTACTCAAAGTCAAGTCTGAAAGCACATTTATTGCTACTTCCACTAAACTATATTTTCTATGGCAGGAAACGTGTTTTCCTATTTTTTATAATGGCCACCTACTGAAAAAGCGATCTTCTCACTGGCATAAAAAAAGAAAAATGAATGAAGGAAATTTGAGAGTCTTATCTTTCATGACCATCAATCAGCATTTCTGGAGGCTCGAGAGAGAGAGTGCAAAGCCCCTTTCACCAAAAAGCTATGATTTCCACTGTTCCCTTAGCTGACCACAGAACAGGCCTCTATGGACTTAATTCTTAGAGCAAACACTGGAATGTGCATCACAGTAAAGACATCACTTCAAGTTGGGCTACCCATCACTAGGTGAATTAAAGAGTGTGAACAACTTTTCAGGCAATGTGGTTTCGGTGCCTAAAATAGTTTGATATGTCAGGTGGGAGGAAGGAGGTGGAATGTGCTTCTGGAATTTAATTTTCAAGTCAAGGTCTAAATTTTTTGTTTTACTCTGTGAAATTGTCAAGCCTCACAGCCTTGGTGTCTTTCATAGAATAAGGGCAGATTCCACATTTCAACAGACCCAAGAAACCTTTTGAGGCAAATTTAATTCAGAAAATCACGCCAGGAAATATTCCCCCACATATAAAGCAGGTATAAGAGACGGTAGGTCCTGTTCATAAGAATTAAAGAACTGTCACAATCAATGCCATATTTTCTTCTCCAAGAAGATTTCTACAATCAAACAAAAGTATATTATGAATTAAATCAATCACAACCCATATGTCCAGAATAGACCTACTTATAAAAGCATGAAAATATAGAATCTGTAGCACATAATTTAGATTTTAATATAATACTTATTTTTTAAAAGTATTTTATATATTGGCCATCTCCCCAACAAACATGCAGATTCTATGAGACATATACTTTAGGAAGATCTACCGGTATTGTTGAGTGAAAACAAAAACAGTTGATTCCACATGGCCTGTTCTGTGAGATCCTGTTTCTGTAAAACAACAACTACATCTTAAACACCTATCATATATATATTTATCTGGGAGAGATTCTGCATCAAAATGTTAACTGTGCACCCCTGGGGGCGGGGGGCATACCATTACTTCTTTTTCCATATAGTTTTGTACTTTAACTCAAACAATGAACATGTGTTATTGATAGTACTTGTATATTTTTCAAAATTTTAGAATAACAATTCAGAAACATTTTGGCTGCTTGGGGACTTGTAGATAACTAGCCTCCACAGGGAAAGTAAGGTGGAAGGAGGATGCTAAACATTCCATCGTACCCCATGATGAAGCACATCTCTGGTAGAAAGACGTCTATGCCGATGTCCTTAAGCAAGACTCCAGGAGAAACAAATAGGCTAGTTAGGGACTACTAACAAGCTGTTCACTAACCAGAAATTAGGGTGGCCTAACTGACGTAATTCTCATGACATAATAATCAAATGTGGGCTTTCCGCCTAGTCTAGTGATATGGGAATGTTTCTTCACCCAATATAGTGAGCATGGCACTTGTCTATGTGAGGAAGACATAAGATACTGTGTATGGGATGCCCAGACCAGTAACTGGAACAGAGCAGAGGTGCTTAATGAATAGGAGCTGTCTGCAGCCAGGCCCAGAAAGTCCCTCTCCCATTCCCAAGGGAAGAGGAGGAGGAGACATTAACTCAAAATCCCCAAATGACCTCACCCTTTTCAGTAGCACAGAAAGACAGGAGGATTTTGAAACCTCTCCCTCCACCAGCTCCAAATTCTCAAGTGTGACCGCTGCGCCAGGAGCTCTTGTCAGGATCCTAGAGATTGTAAACAAGAAAAGGAAGAATCTTTCAGGAAAACTAACTTATTCTCAGCCATAAAGGTCAAGAGCTAGAAAGCTGAAATCAATGCTGTTCATGGTGAGAAAATTAAAATCATGATAACAGAGTTCAAAAATGAGCACTAAAAATGGAGAATGCAAATCCACAGAGCAGAAAGTAATTGTCTTAGAAAGAAGAAAATTCTCCATCAAAATAATAGCCAGGCTTAGAGAGTGTAATTTAACCAAACTCACATAGGTAGGAAGGGGAGACAGTAGGATTTGAAGTGAGCCTGATTCCATCAGCTTCGTCTTTTTATTACAGGATAAAATCCTTAGGTTAGAAATGAAGGTGAGAGATTATCTATCTAGTCAGTTTCCTCATCTCCAACAGGGTACAAAGTAGATCAAGGAATTGTGCTCCAGTTTGTACATACATTGATTAAAATATAATTAAGGTTGTGAGCTTTAGAAAATAAAAAAATACAAGATGTTCTGTAAATTTGAATTTTAAACAAATAATTTAAAAATTTTTTACTATTAGTGTATGGAAATACTTACACTAAAATAAATTTTTTGTTTTTCTGAAATTTAAATTTAATGGTGTTTCCTATTTTATCTGGCAACCCTAAGTACGTCAACCCAGTATTCTATATATGATCTCACCAAAAGAATAGATTTTCTTGGAAAGTTGAAAGGTGTAATTCAAGACACAGGGATGATGGTATGTTATAGCTTTTAAGATTTATTTTTATTGTTTTTGACAGAGAGGGAGAGATACAGAGACAGAGAGAGGGAGGAGGGCCCAGAACAGTCTCCATTGCACATCATTCATTTTTCCACATAGTTTCATTCCACAGGTGGGTGGGGCTGCACAGAGCAGGAACTGGGCTGGGGTCTCACCCTGGTGAGAAGTGAACTGGGGGCACTCCCCAGTTCAGCATATGGGTCCACACGGACTTGGGCCAGCATTCGATCCTCGATCCCTGGGGCTGCAAAGTGAGCACCTAACCCACTGAGCCATCCCAGCTTCCCCTTTTTATAACTTTTAATCCGTTAAACATTCTACATTGAATAACCACTTTCTTTGATTTCAGTCTTCCCAAACTGACACTCAAAGAAATAACGTTACTTGCTCAATATCCACAACTGATAAATTAAATAATCTGACATTTAAAGCTAGATAATCTAATGGTGCTGGTACTCTTACTACTATTGCTAATAATGCTAATTGCAACTACAGTTTATTAAGTATTTCCTATATTGCCTGCAGGGGCTATGGCTAGACTTCGTATGCCATCCCTTCATGTGAAGAAAAACTTCTGCACAGAAAAGTTACTCACTGAAGACTGTTTAGAATCTTCCTTCCCCAAAACTCACCCCTAATTTCAAAATGATAACTAACTAAATTGAATAGTAGTATATTCTAAATAATTTCACATAAAAGTGGTCAAATTCCTGGCAAGTTACCTAGACAGCCATTGTCCATTAATATTTACACGTGTCTCTTCTCAAAGGCTTTGAGACCCTTGAGGCCAGAGAACACATCTTGGTCACCACTGTGTATCATCCTTCATTGAGCTCAGCACCAAAACTTTGCAAAGAGAAAGGATTCAAACAAGTGCTTGTTAAATGAATGAACAAATGAAATGAGTATTAATTTAGGGTTCTGAAAGAGATGAGAAGACTTTTTTATATATACATACTTTAGAACTCCCACATAGAGGTCTTTAAGAGGAAAAAAAAAAAGGATAGGTCAATCAGTAAGTAGCATCAATCCATAGAACAAAGCGTGTTCCTCTAAACAACTGAAAAAATATGGTTAGAGAAGGGAGGAACTGGAGGAAAGGGCCAACACTCTCTGTTCAGTTAGGCAGTATTCTGGTTCTTCAATAGACAACTCCCTTTACTGGGCAGCCTACAAAATCCATGGAGAGCGATCCCAGAAAGTCCCCATCTGTCACAACTGCCACCGAAAGTTCTGTTGTTAAGAAACTTGAAGTGTTTACTTAATAGTAAGTACTAGGAGGTGGCTCAGCTGAGGGAGACTATCAACAAAGCTTACCAGCCAGTGACAACGTGTTTAAAGGCTACTTCACTTCTCTGGTATAGAAAAGCATAACAAAAAAAGAAAGAAAGGAAAGCATAACAGAGAGGAGGAAAGGGGAGAAAGAAGGTAAGAGAAGAAAGGAGAAGGAAACAACAAGTGCCAGGAAATGAAAGAAGTTATGTCAATAAGGGTCAAGAGAGTGAGTTCTAGCCCCAGCTTTATACCCTGCTAGGGACAGAGTTTGATGAGGTTCTGTTCTCCCTGGACCTCAGTTTCGTCACGGGTAAAATAAAGGTATGAACATGAGAACTCCCATTGTGCAGAAGAATGTATTATCTGGATCCATAGGATATCATTCAGTCGAAGGAGCAAAAGGAAATGCATTTCTGAGGTCAATTTGGAAAAAGCAGCATTAAGCAAAACAAAATGGCTTTCTTTAGGTCAGGATTTTCAGTGCATTGGAAGTTCACATGTGCTTTCTTTGTTCACATTTAAAAGGAGATAATAGTGCCTACCTCATAAAGTTCTTATGAGGAGTAAATGAATCAGTTCTAAGAGCTAAATGGATGTTAGCTCCCATTCTTATGGCTATAATCATCATTATTATTATTAATCTGCCAAGTATGGGATCTAGAGTATAACATCTTCCAAAGACACATTTATTTATTCATTTATTTATAGAGTATCTCATTGGAGTTAACATTGCTCACTATACCAGATCTATACTAGATCAAGAATGTTCCGAAGGCCCCGTCCATCTCTGATATCCCATGACTCCATGGTAAATTAAGGTCCTAAGCACAGGTTGCTAAGCCCTTAGCAAAAGCGCTACAGCCCTCAGTAAGTAGATACTAAATGAAATTTGTTAAATGAACTTCTTTTCAGAGGACCCACAAGCTCCACCCAGTTCGCAGGCCCAGACTGCCACCCTGTCTCCCAGGAGGATGAGTTTTGCAGAGCTCGTGGTTTTCATATTCCTAAAGGGAAATGCAACCTTTAGGATCTCTGCAAATGCTCGGTGCCATCTCCTACCAGACTAAGTTGCCCTTCATTATCCAAGACATTTGCTGGTTCATTCATTCACACATTTTTTTTTTCATTCATTTGGCAAATATTTACAAAGTTTCCCTTATGTTCCAAGCATTGTTTCAGAATGAGGAGAGTACAATGAAATCATTCATAGCTCAGCCCTTCACGGTAATTACAGTGTCCTTGAGGAGACAAAATATGTAGAGTGATGGCAATTTGAGATGAGTAGTGCTGAGAGCGACAGCAGTTTAATGCAGTAACAGATTATCGTCAGCTTTGAGAAGCAGGAACATCTTCAGGGGAAAAAGCATGTGGCATTTAAAGTGGACCTTGAAGGACCTGGGCAGGTGGACACTTCAGGTGGAAGAAATTCATGGGCAAAGAATCAACATCACATCATACCAACAACCTTAATCATGTCATGTGCCCAGCCATGTGGCACAGCCTAGCAGTGTAAAGCCCTAGAATGACATCTGAGGTCTGGCACATGCTGAATTCAGCAAGGAACCTCTCCTGTTTTTCTTATTATTATAAACCATAATTATTAATGTGAGATGAAGTAGCAATAGCAATAAAATTTACTTAGCCCTTACAAAGTGCCAGGCACTATTTTAAGCCCTTTGTATGTACTGGCTCATTTAATCTTTATAACACATTTCTTAGGTGAAGTAATTTGACCAAATTAAAAACCCAGGGGGGAGCCAGGATGGCTCAGTGGGTTAAGCGCTTGCTTTGCAGCCCCAAGGACTGAGGATTGAATCCCAGACCCAGTCCGACCCATGTGCTGAACTGGGGAGTGCCCACAGTTCACTTCTTATCAGGGTGAGACCCCGGCCCAGTTCCTGGCCTGTGCAGCCCTGCGCCCACCTGTGGAATGAAACTATGTGGAAAAACCAATGATGTGCAACTATGGAGACTGTTCTGGGCCTTCCCCCTTCTCTTTGTCTCTGTCTCAGTATCTCTCTCTCCCTGTCAAAAACAATAAAAATAATTTTTTTAAAAACCCAGGCCATATCCTAATCATTGGTACTATGACTTCCATTTCACCAGTGAACAAACTGAAGTCCAGTCAAGTTCAGAAACTCAGTGGTTCATGGTCACACAGCAAGTAAATGACAGAGCTGGGGCTCAGACTTAAGACTGTCTGATTCGCCAGCCTGTACTCTGAAGACAGCAGCAGTAGCAAATGTGTTGAACTTACTGTGTGCAAGACACTGTTTTAATCATTTACATCAAGCTTTTCCTGCGGCCCAGGACGGCTTTGAACACAGCTCAGCACAAATTCATAAGCTTTCTTAGATCATTATGAGACTTTTTTTGCAATTTTTTTTTAGTTCATCAGCTATTGTTAGTGTTAGTGTATTTGATGTGTGGCCCAAGACAATTCTTCCATTGTGGCCCAGAGAAGCCACAAGGTTGGACACCCCTAATATATATAGATTAGATCACTTAGTCCTTACAATGACCTTATGATGTACAGACAAGAAAAGTGAAGTACAGAGATGTTAGGTAACTCACCCAGAGTCACATAGCTAGGAATTGGTGCACCTGAGATCTGGACTCAAGCTGTCAGACTTCGAACTCTTAGTTCTTAACCATGATTATAATCTCTCTGTTACAAAAAAGGGAAGAACTGGGTAGGGGCGTGCATCTTGCACACCCAGAACCTCTCCTCCCTCAGAAGGCACTTTAAATGGTCTAAATTTTAAGGGTAATACATTATAATGCAAAGTGCTCCACTGGGAATGTCTCCTCTCCTGCTTTGGATCATTCATATTTTCACTGCATAAGCTGAATAGGAGTTGGGGAAAGATTTCATTAAATGAATAAGGTGGAACTTTCTATGTGTTCAAATTGACTTTGTCTAAATGCTCCCTTATAGAAGACATTTTCAATACTTAAATAGGAGCAGGGGCAGGTGTACCTGGCGTGTAATTGTGTTTGCAAACATGCATACTATATGGAAAAAGAAGTGGACGTACCTATTAGAAGTCTGATAGCCGAGTTAAAAGATATACCTTAAAATTAGAAGAGATTAGGGTTTCCAAAGCTTAAATGAAAGGAGTCTTGTGGAGCCTTTTTATTTCTGCCATTTCATGTTCTGTAACCTTCTTTTTAATGGTAGCTATCAACTCAAATGCGGTGGGCATTTTCTTAAGCTAGAAATGAACATTAGCTCTTGGTATTAGAATACGCCAATAATTGCCTGATAATCTGTCTCAGTTAAGCTATTTCCTGCCGTTCTCTTTCACTTGCTTTCCTTTAGAGTGTGAAAAATGCCTAGCAGGTGGACTTTCTGTTGAAAAGTGAGAAAAAGATGCATTTTGGTCAATTGCTTTGTGCAAGGTTTGGTTAGGAAATAAGAACTAGCATTAAATGGCCAGGTAAGTGTACATTTAATGACCACTGGGTAGGAATAAAAGAGCAAAAAATTATTACAGTGAGTCTAAGCTTATATCATGAAAATAAGAACTCTCCGCTGTACAGGAAATATCCTCTGCTTCCTTATTTTACACCTTGAGTCTTTTTCAATTAGTTGTATGCCATGGGAAAGCAAAAAACAAATCTATCATCCTTTTTACTTCCATTTGAAATTGCAACATGAGGTTGTTACTGGTAGAAATAAAACGGGTCATTTAAAAATTTATCATGTATAGAGTACACAGAAAGTATTAATGCTGATATTTATTCAATATATTTCATGGTAACTAACAATTCCTGATGATTACTCTGCGCCAGGCAGTATGCCGGTTTCACAAGCATTAGCTCATTCAGTCATTACAATTTGTAAGGATGAGTGGTGCTAACCAGTGAAGAAAACATGGCTCAAAGAGGTGAAGTAATATATCAAAGGTCATACAGATTACCAGGGGTGAGGCAGAGTCCAGCCATGGCCATCTGACCATAAACCTGTTCTCTTAATGGACACTCTCGTGCCTCTTTTACCTGATGTTATTTCTCCTGGCTTAAGCAATTCTCAGCAAAGTAACGTGACAATGGCTACATTGTGATCCGACACTCACATCAAGCAGTGCTTCTCAAGCTGGAACCTCAGAAGCCACAGAGTTTGCTCCCTGGAATGTTAAAACTAGTCAACTGTTAATGAAAAACATTATTTTTATATGAAAACACACATTATGGAGTAAAATGCACATGAATTCTTAAGGTAAATCATAATGCAGAGGCAAAGAAATCTGGAGTTCAGCCACTTATTCCAGAAAGGTAAGACCCACACTCGGAAGTCTGATTCACCCTCGTAAAGTTGCCATCACGCTGTAGCTGGCCTCACATGCCCTTTCTTCTGGTGGTAGCTCCGTGACTGTCCTGTAGGAACCACCCTCTCATACAATCTCACACTGAATGACTTAGTGGTTGACTCCATTCCTGCCTCTGACAGTGGCCTGGGAGCCTGGCCTGACCAGTGGGGCCCAATAGTAGATCATTAGAAAGAGAAATTCCTTTGTCTGGACTTGAAGCTGGAGATGACTGCCAAGAGCTGCTCTGGGCCATCTGGCCACAGCACGAACGAGCTTGCCTGAGAGGTGCCAGCAAGGAACCAATCGGGGCCAGAGGCTGGAGCATGACCAAGTCCTGCTGACACTGTCTGAGCCCTGGCCATTCCCAGGGGAGCTCCCAAACTCATTAGCCATTAGCCACACGAGCCACTGAATTCTTTTTCAGTAAACAGGTTGGCGCTCTGCCATGTGCAGCTGGAAGTTACCGAATATAGTGTCTATCAGTTCCTTTGATCATTATGGAAGCTCAATGTCACGCTGTTGGCCACCAGGTAGAAGGGGAAATCCTTGACCAGTGATAGGGATTCCGCAATCTAGTTCATCCTCAGAAAAGGGAGAAGCTCATAGGAATAAACAGACAAGACCCTACTCACACAAGTACATAAATCAAGCAACAAAATAAAAATGATGTATTGAGGAAATAGGCAGGAATCCCAGAATAATTCATTCTTTCTGTTCCCATCCTAATGTAATGATGGATATGCCTGGGTAGGAATGACCTACACAGTGAGATTAAGAAGAAATAAATGTGACTTAATCTACCCTCAAAAAACATCATTTCCCATTTTAGCAAAAAAGAGAAAATCTGGGGAAGCAGGGATGGCTCAGTGGGCTTAGTGCTCACTTTGCAGCGCCGGGGACCGGGGATCGAATTTTGGCCCCGGCCAGTGTGGAACCATATGCTGAGCTGGGAGCTCCCTCAGTTCAGTTCTCTCTCTGTCTCTGTATCTCTGTATCTCTCTCTCTCTCTCTCTCTCTCTCTCTCTCTCTCTCTCTCTCCCTCTGTCTGTCAAAAATAAATAAATAAATAAATAAAGAGAAAATGTAGGAAAAATGCACATTTATATTGTATTTTTATACACACCTGCTCTTTCTTCAAAGGGTCTGAGTCTAAAATTAACTATAGTTTCATTTCATGGGTCTCCTACCTGTGAAACTTTGCACCTTTTAGCTCTACAGAAGTGGAGTGGTATCAGAGACTCAAAGAAAACCAAGAACTTTGAGGTCGAGACCTCATCTCTATTCATTACTTCCACGTGGTCTTAGGAAAGTCATTCAGCCTCTTTGACCTTAAAGGTATTCCCACATTTGGCCATAACATAATGATCTTAGCTTCCTTCCCGATAGTCATCAACTTCTCATCACCTATGCCAGACCCGTCTCCCCTTTCCTCTGTGCTCATACCTCCAGATACCTCCAAACTGGCTACTCCACCTACACCTGTCCCAATTTTGTCGCCCCTATGGCATCTATTTCAAGTCCTACCTACTCTGCAAAATCCTCCTGTCACAGTTTATATTTACCTATTCCTTCTGAGTTTTCAGAGCACACAGTATCAAGGAGTATGTATAAAATGTCATCTAGCTTAATCCCACCCACTTCCCACCAACCTGTGGTTTATGTCTTTAGCTACCACAAACTCAGATGCCTGCAGGGGTCCTGAAGTTCACATACATGCATGAGGAGTGAATGTAAGGCAATGGGGCAAAAGTATATAATTGAAAGTGACACTTGCCTAGTAGCCCTGATTTTTAATTACACATACATAATAACCAAACCAAACACAAATGCAACCATGTCAGACCACCAGACCACCACTCTAGGCCCTGACTTGTATCATTTCACCCATGACATGACTATGAATCCTAAGTCAAAATTATAGTTATGTGAAACATGCTATTTCCTGCTCTGTATTATTTCAGCTCTATTAGAAATCTTTCTTTAGAAATCAATTAATACCTGGAGTCATTGTTACATTAGGAAGCACTCAACTCTCTCAGATCTCTTGTACTATCCCACAATTATTTCAAATGCGTTTATTAGTCTTATTCCACAAATATAAGTTCCCTGAGATCTGGACACACAGGCTAGGAGATAAACTGATTTTCTTCACTTGATTCATGCACCCTGTACTGCTGACCATAAGAACGTCTTGTTTGAAGATAATTTCTTTGGAGGCCTATTTTAGAAAATGACAAATACAGTAGTGAAGCAATTAAATCCAAAATGCTCATCCACAGGATGTGAGAAAGGATCTCTCATTTCACCCAGAAATGTTTTTGATTGTGGTATGATTTTTTTGTTTTGTTTTGTTTTAGTGTGTCTGCAAAGCAAAAATTCCTCAAGCATTCATCACCTAGCAATTATAAAGAAATGTTGCAATTAATTTTTTTCCCCCAAGCTGATAAATGTAAGGAAAAACACACACACACACACACATTAAATCGACTTAAGAAAGACAGGTTTTAAAAAAAATTAACTTACATGGACCACAATTATGTCAATGATTCTCGGTTCCTATTTGAAAGTAGAGAAATCCTGAGTATTTGACTGGCCTTTCTGTTATTTCATGTATTATACTGGTTTCACCTATGCTATTAGCCAGATTAGGTCCTGCTGTCCTTGAGTGAGGCTCACTGAGGTCAAAGCAGAGCTCAGAAGTCTCTAGCATCCCCCAGTGAGTGACCAAGGGCGAGAGAGTTCTCACCCTCTTCTGCTGAAAATGGAATGAAGGAGCTTTTAGGGATTCACAAACTCTTTTAAAGAGAAACACTTGTATCTGTGCCTGCAGGAGAGTTGACAGTTCAGTCCTGATCTGCACATGAGTGTTAAATGAGCACATACCTTCCTAACTTAGTTAGGTTTTATATTGGTATTTCTATAAAGGAAGGAAAACAGAGGTAGGGAATGTAGAAATTGATCATCAAATAACATTTGGTACTGCACTATGGAATATAAATGCGTTGCCATTACTTTGTTAAAGTTGTATATACAAGTGTTTGTACTAACGCATTTACTCAATAAAAACATTTTCCCCAGAACATCCTATCTTATCTCTTATGCATAAGCTCATTAAGATCAAAAACTTAAGCTTGACACACTGGGGAAAAAATACTGATATATTTAGGCTGTTAATGATAATAAAAATAACAATAACAATATTTATTGAGTACTTATCATGTTCAAAGAATTTTACATGTAGTTTTGCAATTAATTCTCCTAATAAACATTTGAGGTAATGAATATTGTTCTTCATTTTTCAGATGAGAAAACTGAGGCACAGACATTAAGTACTTTACCCACTATTTCATAGTGGAGTTGGGATATGAACTCAGGCAACCTAAGTTCAGAGAGAACAAACATAGACATTGTACTTTTTTAATGCCACCTTTATGGCATTACCCAGTGCCCCCGTGACCTGCTTTCACAGGACACCAGTGTTCCTCAAGTAGCAGCTGTTAAATTCACAAATTAGCATCTTCAAGTCCATATTCCAGGGGACATGACTCTTCTGTCAGATAGCATTTATGAGCAGAGCGATTTGGTCAATCATGTTTTGGAAACTTGGACATAAGTCTAGTCAAGCAAGTTGTTCTACTGCAGGGCCCCTCAGAGACTTCAATGTGCCTACATTAATTAGCGTGTTGCATTTAAACTAAAGTGTAAACTCTTCAGCGTTCTGTACCAGGTCCATCATGATCTGGGGTCTGCAACTTTCCCAAACACCAACCATTGCACGAACCTCCAATCCTCACATTCTAACCACACTTTTCCATCAGATACATCCCAGGTGTCCTTATCCTATTACCTCTTTTTTTTATTTCCTTCACATACCTTGTTCATTTCTTTACTTACTTGATTATTGACCCTTTTCTAAATAAATGTCTCGTGAGGACAGAGAATTCAGGAGGACAAGGGCACTATCATATTTGGTGCTGGATCCTCATTATTTACTACAATCCCTGACATTAAGAGAAGCTCAGTAAATGTTTTCCAAATGAGTGAATAAATTTCTAAGAAGAAAACTCAATTATTCTATTTCCTAAACCAATTTGACCATACAACTACTCACCCCTCCTCTTTTTAATATCTATCACATCTCACAGAAAGCATGTATTCCACTGAGCACAGTGTATGAAACGCAAAACTAAACAAAATAAAGTCTACTATTCAAAATAAAATTTAAATTACACTCTCTCTGGCCTACCTTAAAATAGCTGTTCCTTAAAATTAACATTGTAGGATATTTCTTATAAAAATTTTAAATGCAGCTAATTAGTATAATTATGTTCTATTGGGTAAATTTAAATATGTCTAGGGGAAGCCGGGATGGCTCAGTGGGTTAGGCGCTCACTTTGCAGTGCCGGGGACCGAGGATCGAATCCCGGCCCCGGCCCGTGTGGAACCATATGCTGAACTGGGAGCTCCCCTAGTTCAGTTCTCTCTCTGTCTCTGTATCTCTCTCTCTCTCTCTCTCTCTCTCCTCTGTCAAAATAAATAAATAAATAAATAAAATAAAATAGACCATTTGCCTTTAAAAAAAATAAATAATAAATAAATAAATAAATAAATAAATAAATAAATAAATATGTCTAGCGCTGTTTATGATTTAAAGAATACAGTATTTTCCATTCTCAAAGATACACCTAGGTTAAATGATAACTCTAGAATTCATGTGTTAAATTTTAAAGGACTTATTGAAATTCCTGAATTCCCTTGCATGTTAGCCCTCTAAGAAAGACACACTCAAACGGATGTTGTGGGTTGAACTACATACCCACAAAAGATGTTAAAGTCCTAACCCTAAGCAACTGTGAAAATGATCTTTGTTGGAAGTAGTATCTTGGCAGATAACCAAGTTATTATAGGATGAGGTTATCAGGTTGGGCCCTAATCTAATATGACTGTGTCCTTATAAAACGGGTAATTTAGACACACACAAAAAAGACATGTATAGAGAAAAGATGATGTAAAGACACAGAGAAAAGACTACCTACAATTCAGGACCACCTGAGGCTACCAGCATCTAAGAAGCCTGGAACAAGTTCTCTCTCACAGCCCTCAGAAGAATCTAGCTCTCCCAAAACCTTGACCTTGCACTTCTATCCTCCAGGAATGTGTGACAATAAATGTATCTTTAAGCTACCCAGTCTGTAGTACAAAGGTCCTTGAGTGTGTCATTTCATTAAAAGTCATTTCATTATAATGATGATGAGATGTCCTAAGAACTTAACTCTTGCTTATGTCAATTAACTCGTGGTAAAATTGGTTTTGTTATACATGTCTTTTTGCTTAAAGTCTCAGAACCTACCCACTACATTGAGGACTTACTGGAGTTTGTTAAGGCAACCCCAGGAAACTAACACAATAGATTAGACCTGTAAGAAATTAATTAGGAAAATCACCTATGAAGGAAAGTAAGGGTGGTGGGCTGGAAGAACCATCAGAGTGCAGTGCAGATCTGTCCCTTATGAACCAGAGAAAGAAGGGAGAGAGGGAGGGAGGGAGGAAAGGAGGGAAGGAGGAAAGTGGGGGGAGGTTGGTTCAGTGGAAGAGTCTTAGACTGCATTTCAATTCTAAGACAGTTGGCAAAACAGATGGGGAGTCCTTGAACCAAAGTTGCTCATTAGAGAAGTCTCACATCTCCCCCAAAACAATCCTGCTTCAGTATCTTCGTCACACTCAGTCATCGGCTGGGAACAGTGCATGGAAAGTGTGACTTTAGCGTCAATGCAGTAATAAATTTCAGAGCAGGGCAATTGGGACATTCAAAGACCTGAGTGACACATTTTTATTTCCTCACACTCTTGCCTAGCATATATGATGAGGTTATTACTGAAACTGAAACTACCAGAGATTATGGAATCCTTGTAAGGAAGTTACCTTGCATGGAGTAGATAAGAACTTAACTCCCTAGTCAGACATACTAGACCTGGGTGTTAGTTACCAGTGTAATCGCAGCCCATTAATTAACCTCTTGGGACCTCAGTTTCCACTTCTGTAAAATGGAAATAATACTAATAATAATAATAGCAGCAAACTTAAAGGTCATGTGAGTTTTAAATTATATAATACAAGAAGAGTGCTCATCATAGTTTCTGCACATTATTAACAACCAATAAAAAGTAGTGCATGGTTATTAACTGTTATTATCATCATAAGTATTATTGATGCAGAAAAAAATTTTGAGGTTTAGTTTGCATGCTTATTTTGCTTGCCCCACATTACTTAACTTTTTTTTTTTTTTAATAATGGAACTAGTCTTTCCTACACAGTATTGACTGGTCCTTTACTCCCTTTCCTCTCCTCGGACAGATGCAAATCCTACAGGTAGGCAATTAAAGGATCCTATTCCCCTGCCACCATCAGGCATGGTGATGTGTCCTAAGTGGGTATAATTACAGTCATCCTCTCTTCCCAAGCGCTCTTTGTACGAGGACAGTAAATTGTGGGATGTGTCTGAAATGTGTCTGCATGAGCTGGGTTCTGCTACCCTCACTATATCAGCTAGGGCCAATCCCTCCCTCGTTCACTACCCTCCAGCCACATGAGCTTTCTTTCAGCTCCTCAGATGTCATAATTTTTATCCTGATTGAGGCCTAGGTCCAGAACACCCTCCCCTCTTCCCCTGGCTACTTCTGCACTCAGTCAGCTTATCCATCAAATATTGGCTTCAGCACCCCTTCTTTCAAGAGGTCTTATACCTTCCTTGAGGTCTCTCAAGCATTACTAAGTCAACATGTCCAAATCCAAAACCATGATCATCTCCCCAAGCCTGGTCCTCTAGCTCTGTGAACAGTTCCATGGCCCTTAGAGTTACACCAACTTTGAATCACCAGTCTTGACCTGCCAGAAACCATCAAGCCTACCTGGTGGGTCGGACCACCTGAGAGGTGAGTATATAGAAGCCTGGCTCCAGCTGTGACTGGACTTGCTGGATAAGTAAGCCAACACATCTGCTCTTCTTCTTAAGCTAGATTGAGCAGGGTTTCTATTACCACAGCCAAAACAATCCAAGCAAATCAATTCATCATCATCATTGTCATTGTCGTCATCATCGTCATCATCATCATCACATGTTTGTTGTTTTCTATATGAATAAGGACCAAGACCATCTCTCCAGAAGATGTATATATCAACTTATTGGCAGACAATGGAGTAAGTTTGAGAACAAGTCAGACCCTCATCCAGATAAATGGGTTTAGGAGCTGGAACATGAGAGGTGAGCTTTCTCACTCAGGTTTCACTGCCTTTAACCTTTCAGCAGTGCTCATTTTTCACATTCACCAAAACCATTTCACTAAACTTTGAAAACTCCATCCATCCACTTGGGTTGTCACTGGGAGTGATTTAGAAAGACTACAAATCTCTGTGTCTTTCCATTGTCCTTAGAATGAGACAAACTCTAGTCTAAGATCCCAGGGCAGCATGACCTAGGAACACCATGACATTAGATCCGATTTCCATCGGGGTAGAAAGGTGGTGTGGGAAAACTGGGTGCAACTCAAGTCCTAGGCTACTCCTCCCAGCACAGTCAATTATCCTGGCCACCGTGGTTGACTCAGCAATGGGCATGTAACCTCCACTTACTCAGTCACCCTGAGAGTCACAGGATCTTTGCTAAGTATACTGAGTCAAAGACTCTTTTCTGCTGGGGGATAAATGAATAAGTATGAACTACCAAGACCTCCTCACAATCCCAAGGTCAATCAATTTTAGGATGAAGTTGACTCTGAGTAAGAAAGAGTATAAATGGAGACCTTGGGCCTCTACTACCTTATTGGGATACTAGTTCAAGTCTCCCCTAGAGCCACATATTCCTGGACTTTTTGGTTACTACAATCAATAAAAATCCTTTAAAGTTTAAGCATGTGCCATGGGGTTTTCCTATAAATTGCAACTAACGCATCCTAAAAGATTTATTTTTTATACTTTTTTTTTTGCAAGAAGAGTAAAAATTTCCACCAGATTCTCAAGATATCTGTGATCCCAAAGAAATAATTTAACAGCCTGAACTTAAGAATTTCTAAGTTTTTTTTATGACATTAGCATTCTGTAATTTTTCAATTGGTTTTGTTTTAAATTCCAAGCTTAGCTGATAATACATAAAGCTAGGCAATATAAAAATGTGTTTTGAAATAAAATTGGGGGGAAGCTCGGATGGCTCAGTGGGTTAAGCACTCACTTTGCAATGCCAGGGACCGAGGATCGAAACCCGGCCCTGGCCCTTGCGGACCCATGTGCTGAACTCGGGAGTTCCCCCAGTTCAGTTCCCTCTCTGTCTCTGTATCTCTCTCTCTCTGTCAAAAACAAACAAACAAAAAAGAAATAAAATTGGACTTCTCTATTATAATAAGAAACATGCTTATTAGAAAAAATGTATGAAAATATAAAAAAGTATAAAATAACAGAAAGATAGCCACTATTATACTTCAGGGGTATTTTTTATGCATTTTTACACAGGTTTACAGAAGTCTTAATGTAGTTAAGCTCATACTACATATACTCAGTTTTTCATCTGGATTTTTTTTCACTTGACATTATAGCATACATATTTCCCCAGATTATCAGAAACCATTTGTAAACATCATTTTAAATGGCTACATCACTTTCAACTGAGCACTCTAATTTCCTTAATGTTAGAAAAAGTGAGTTTGTTGTTTTTGCAACCATAAGTCCCTTTTTTGAAAAAGAATTTGGGTCTGACTGTAAAGGAAGGAGATACCAGCATAGGAAGTTATCATCATTATGGCGGGTCAAGCCATAGGGAAACTCGGGGAAGGAAGCAGGCACATACCAGGACACCGCAGGTAGTTCTACTCTCCTGAGTATTATCTCCACCTCTTCTTCTTGTTGCACAGTATCTTCCTCTGGTTCTGAGGCCACACTGAAGCCTATCCTCGCCCTATGGCTATTGGTGGTCTTTAAATTTCATGTTCAACCACCCGGAGAAATGGACTCTACATAAATCTAAGTTCAACTAGCTTGAGTCAGGTGCCCATACTTAGTCCACTCAACTCCACTAGGGTTGAGGGTAGAGGATGAAGGGTCCCAGTGTATAAATGGCTGCTGCAAATCCATCACAATGGATACATGCCTCACCCATATTGATCAGAGGAATGAGCAGTACCCATGGAGAAATAAACAAAGTAAAATGAAATGAAATGAAATAAAATTAAATTAAAAGCAGGCTTATTTACTCCTGCTCTTGGAAAACACCCCCAAATTATCCACCATATTTGGTTATAAATATAGCACCACCCTCTCTACACACACTCCTGATGTTCACTCAGTTTCTCCACTATTCTTTGCACTAAACACCAATGTCTATGAAAGATTTCCCCAACAACTATGAGTTTTTCCTCCTGGGCCCCATGCAGGGCTTGGATTAGAAGCTGCATTTTTCATTTCCGTGGCTTTTCTTACCCATGTTCTGCCCTATTTCAAGACCAGACTTAGCTGAGGCCAGCCTGTGCTCACGTGCAAGGCTTTCTCGTTGTTTCTTAACACAGAACACTTTCTCCAGGATCTTCCCTGACAAAGAGCTAAAAAGTTAGCTTGTTATGCATACTGGATTCGTCAACCTTTTGATGCTTTCTATCCGCCCCTGGCTACCCCATGGGCTGGCTGGTGAGATGGGGATCCAGCAGGCAGTGTAGGGAGGATGGGTGAGAGAAAAGACACAGGATTTAAGAAACTCCTCTGGGCTCCATTGTGTGCCTTGTAAACACTCACTGAGACCTGTCTGAAGTTTACACTCTTTTGAAGGGCACAGTTAATAAACGTGTATCTCTAAGGAGACATAAAAGGCCCCCGTGCAGCCTGTTGCTTGCTGATCTAATCAGTAGCAGCACACATCCCACATTTGTTAACTATTCACAGTCTGAATGGTATTGATTGAACAGCTTTTCTTCCTTCAATAATCCTCTCTACCCCCCCAAATTAATGAGGAACTGTACTAGGTGCTGAAAACTGACACAAACAGAAATACGACATAGAGCAGATCCTCAGGAAGGTTCCAAGGTAATGGGTGAGTAAAAGACTACAATGAAGTACAAAGTGGAATCAGAGCTGCTTGCACAGAAGAGGTACTAATTCTAACTGTGAGATTCAAAAGGCTCGTGGAGAAAATAAAATTCACTGTAAATCCTTAAGAATAGATATGATTTAGACAAAGGGAAAGGGGGTGAGGATGATATTCAAATTAAAAAACAGCACAAATAATAATTAAAAAGATTGTAAAAACATAAATGGGGTTGCTCAGAGATCCTCGCGTATTCCAGTGAGATTCTCACAGAAGGAGCAAATGGTAAGTTTAGAAGAAGGAAAGCTGGAATGACAGATGAGGGCCAGGCATTGGCAGACTCCCAGTGTTGGGGTAAGGCATTTGGGATTTATTGCATAGGCTGTGGGAGAGCCAGAGGTTTTCCAGTTAAAAGAGAACAATCTTCATTTTAATGAAAGAAAATAACTCAGGAAAGAGATGAAATGAAGGACTGACGGTGGCAGAAGAGATGGGAGGCTATGTTTAAGCAAAAATGCCTACGACTAGTAACAAAAGAAATAGAAGAAAACTACCCCCAAAGCTTTGCACCTACAGCATGCACTCAATTTAGTAACTTTCTTGTTTGAGTCCAAAGGAGGGTTTCACATGGACTGGATTTGTCAAAGAGGAGGCAGATCATAAGGGAAAATAACGGCATAATTTATTAAAACTGTCTGATGAGGCAACACTCTGGTATTTTGATATATCTCTAATTCAGTTTAACATGAAGGATACACAAAATCTGAATGAAGAGAGGGTAACTGAGGTAGGAAGGGCATCCTAGATGTTAGAAAGACCATAAACAGTGGTTCAGACCTGCTAAACAGTATAAGCTGGAAAAAATTAGCAGGTTAGACTGATGATGTTTAGTGAGAGTTAAAATTAGATGAATATGCTGGAATTAAAGGAAGAGCTTGATTATCGTCTAGGGAACGTTGGGTGTGAGCTGAATGGGATGGTGACCCCTTGTGGCTTGTTGAGCAAGAAAGTGTGTGGTTGAAGAGGTGTTATGAGTCAAGTGGCCCTGAGGGAGTCTGTGATTTATAGTATAAAAGATAATGTCATCTCCTGTACAGTTATTTCCTTTACCCACCAACCAAGATCTTCCACACTATATGGTAAGTTGGAAGAACATCTGCCACCAAAATGATGGACCAATGCTTCGAACTGCAGGCCATGAGCAAACCTGGTAAGAAAGACACAGAAATTTTTACTCCCTCTCCATTTGCTACTGTACAACCAGGAAGACAGCAATGGGCAGAGGGGAACACACCAGGCTGGTCATCTTCATTTGGGAGACTCCCCCTGCGTACAATGAGGATTAATCATCTGTTCTGTCTTCATAAAAGAGTTCTTGAGGAGACCTCGTGATGGAAGGTATGTGCAAATGCCCTGACAGCAGTATAGACAAAGTAAACTACACACAGGCAAGATGATAATAGATTCAAAAATTCAACCTGAGTATGTATGTGGCTAGCAACTGTACAGAAAAAGATGGCAGGAAAAAAAAAAAAAAAGCCTTTTTCTTGCACACATAACATGTGTCATATACTATGCTGGAGGATTTATAGGTCTAATCTCATTTAATCCTTCCTAGAATTCTGTAAGATTTTTATTCCTCTTTATCAGATGAGAACAAAGAGACTCGGAAAAGTTAAGAGCCAGGTCCAATCACACAACTAAAAACAGAGTGAAATGTTAACCCAAAGTGGCTGGTCCTAGAGCTCAATCATGTAACCTCTATGCTACAATGCCTCTGAGGGACCCCAAGCCCAAGAGGATACTTCAGGCTGAGCCCGGGCTTGGATTGAGAAGAATGGCCTCCCTGGATAATTTGATATATCTGACTTAGATGGTCATGCTTAGAGTCCAACTCCCATTGAAGGCAAGTATACAGCCCAGTGCCAGGTTTCAGGGACCAAGGAGAAAGGGAAGATAGAACGTGGCCACCAAACACAACAGAAACAGGGCATGGGATGAGTACATGACACGCACAGCAATATACACACAGCAAGAGAGTAGCAACCAATTACAGTGGTATGAATAAATGGATTCATGATTAGGTAGGTAAGTTTGCATAGTTACTGTTATGAAGGCCTCTCATTTTGCGGGCAAAATGTCTTCTATTCACTTGTATTATTTTTAAATTCTTCCTCTTTTTATAGTATCACTTTTGAAAAGCTGAGAAATGATTTCAGAGGAACAGACCCCTACAATTACTAGAACAATGCATTTTAGAGATTCAAAATGAGACAAGTGCCTTGAAGCGGGCCCCTGGCTTTGTTGTTTCCAGGAGGGGCAGACCCCAAGCTCCCATTTGCTAAGGCCAGAACTATCCCAGCCTTATAGGCTGCCGTGGAAAAGTGGTCTCTCAGCCTTCCAAAGAGAAGTGTCCAGGGAAAACATGAATAGCCAGGCATTTACACAGCTGTCACAAAGCACTGAGTGCATTTCTGGTGCTGCTATCTGCTCAGTATGTTCTGTACTCTGAGGACAATTCCTCTACCCAATACTCCTTGCACTGGTGGAGGAGAACGTGGGTGGTATCGTTCTGGTTCTACCACAAAGTGACTGCGTGGTCCCAGGAAGCTCGCCACCTCTCCAAGCTTCAGTTTACCTATAAAACGGAAACAACAATGGTGCTCGTCTCTAGGGTTAACCTGAAGATAAAGTGAAATAATACAGGTTGAGTATTTAGCTTGGCGCCAGGAATATGGCCATCTTCCATAAATGTTAACTGTTTTTGTCATTATCACTGTTATAATTAGTGACCCATTGGCAACGAAGAGCCTTCATACCCCATCCTCCACCAGCAGCGGCCAAGAAGCAACTTGCCCTGCTTTCCGATCAAGATGTTTCTCTTTCAAAATAAAAAGGAGAGAAAAAACAGTACTTTTATTCTACCACTACTGTATCTGAAATGAAATTTGTATCTGGTAACTCATACCTGAAAATAAGTATTAAAGGAACCAGGTGACTTGGGACTCCTCCTCACACCTGTAAGTTACAGGTGCTGTCTTCCCAGTCTCAGAATGTTCTAGTCTTTCCAAGGTATAAAGTAGAATGACCATGGGATAGATAACCAGATACTGGTGGCTCAGACGGCCACAGTGAAAGGACAGTTGGGAGCAGATCGGAGTGCTGTCCCTCTGGGGTCCCGCGGTTCCCAGCAGACAGCACAGCTGATGCTGGCATTGCAGTAACATGGCCTGCAGTTCGCACCACACCCACGGCTGAGGCTTTCCATCATTTCTGATGCCTTTGCCTTTTGGCTCACGGTGATAATCCTGAGGTAGAACAATGATGTCTCATTTCACAGCCAGTTGTTTCTGGATTTCAGAGTTTGTTAGAACTCAAGGCCAAGTAACTGAGCTGGCAGAGAGCCTGCTTCTCGGCTGCGGGGGAAGGTCCGGCAGGGCAGAGCTAAAATGGTAATGGAGTTGTGGCTCTGGACGAGGATTTATGAGACTGTCTGAATGTGGATCAGGAAGTGATGGTGTAGGAACAGAGGTTCTTAGCAGCCGTGAGTATATGTTCCGTAGCATACTGATTCTGGAAAGGCTTTGGGGAATGTTGTTTTTCCATGTTGGCAAACTGGTGGCCCGCCAATCAGAATAAGCCCAAAGAAGAGTTCTGTTTGGCAAATATAATCTTTGAGTTTATTTTGAAGGAGATACTAACATTTAGAAATTGGGAAAGTAAAAACCTAGATTTCCTGGATGCTCATAAAGAATCTGAGGATTTTGACAACCCAGGGTCCTGGGGCAACAACCTGAGTGTCCACCCCCTTAAAAGGTTCACCAGGGTCCTCATCACTTTCTTTAATCTCCTCAGCACCAGGGCCAAAGGGGAGAGCTCATCACCTACCACAGAGACTGTGCTGTAATGTTTACTGTGAACATTTCTATCAAAAGTAGAACACAAGATAGACTGAGAGAACTTGTTTTTTCAAGATGAGTAAGAGCAAATTATATTCTGACAGGAGGACAGTTTCTACATATTTAACATCCAAAACAAAGCACATCTTTGTGGAAAGAAGACAATTTCAGACAGATATTATTTGCAAAACAAACCTGGCCTACTTGAGTCATGACTCAGCTATCTGGTCACTACTGACATCTGAGCTTGTAGTCCCGGGCTCATTCAACCCTGTCATTGTATGGGAGGAGAAACTGAGGCTTAGAAAAGGCCCAGGAACTCAGGCACACAGGCCTTAGAGGGTCTTTAACCACTCTGGCACTGGATATAAACCTACGAAAAGGTGGGGAAGCCGGGATGGCTCAGCAGGTTAAGCACTCACTTTGCAGCCCCGGAGACCAAGGATCATAGCCCAGCCGCAGCCTATGTGAACCCATATGCTGACTTAGGGTGTGCTTCCCATGGGGGTGGGGGCAGGTCAGTTCTTGCCCCCCCCAGTTCAGCCCCTGGCCCAAGGGGGAGTGCCTCTCATGTGGGAGGCCCCCTACTCAGTTCCTGCCCTGCGGGGACCCGCCCACCTGTGTGGAATGAAACCATGTCAAAAACTAATGACATACAACTATGGAGACTGCTCTAGGCCCTCCCTCTTCTCTCTGTGTCTCTCTATCTCTCTGTGTCTCTCTCTCTCTGTGAAAAATAAAAAACAATATAATAAATCTTCAAACCTATGAAAAGTTAACTCACACAGTACAGTAGTAGGTACCCAAGTGAGTGGTTTGTGCTAAGAAGGCAGAGAGTAGAGTGAGCAGTCAGGGAGACTGGGTGTAGCAGTGAGGCTTGATCTAAATTCTAAGGGAAGGTGTATGAACACATCATGTGCAACAGTGCAAATCCCCTTGGTGGCGACCAGTTCTATACAATCTTCAGTCGGCTTTCTACAGGTCCCGCTCTGAGCTTGGCCTCCACACATGCACAAAAACCAGTTAATACTCCTCAGGATAACCCTTGACTAAATAGACTGGAGCTGATGGGTAAATGTGCCCCTTCTTTATTCCCTCAAAGTGAACACTTCTAAGACAACCTCATATGGCTTCTCAAAATGCCCCACAATAGTGTCAATAACATAATCCCCATACTTCTCACCCTCCTTCCCCAGTGTCTGTTTGGGTTGCTACAACAAAAATACCATGAATCGGGTGGCTTAAAAAGCAAATTTTTATTTCTCAAAGTTTTTGAGGGGAAGCTGGGCTGGCTCAGTGGGTTGAGCGCTCACTTTGCAGCCCCAGAGACCAAGGATTGAATCCCGGCCCCAGCCTGTGTGGACCCATATCCTGAGCTGGGTCCCACCCCCAGTTCAGTTCTCACTGGGGTGAGACCCCAGCCCAGTTCCTGCCCTGTGCAGCCCCGTGCCCACCTGTGGAATGAAACTATGTGGAAAAACAATGATGTGCAATTATGGAGACTGTTCTGGGCCCTCCCCCTTCTGTCTGTCTCTGACTCTGTATCTATCTTTCTCTCTCTCTGTCAAAAACAATAAATAAATCCTTAAAAAAAAAAAAAACTTTTTGAGGCTGGGGAGTCCAAGATTAGGATGCCAGCACAAGGAGAATCTAGTGTGGACCCACTTTCTGGCTTGTAGACAGCTGCCTTCTCACTGTGTCCTCACATGGGAGAGAAAGGGGTGGGGGGGGGGGCGATCAGGGGGAGAGAGGGGGAGAGAGAGAACACAAGTTCTCTAGAGTCTCTTCTTATAAAGGCACTAATCCCATTCATGAAATCTCTACCTTTATGACCTAATTACCTCCCAAAGCCCCCATCTCCAAATACCATCACATTGGGGGGAAATATTCACTCTTTAGTACCCAGTCACCCTAATCATCACTCCTGATAATTGGCAACATGACCCCAAATAAACTACTCTTCACAGAAGCCTTTGTATCAGGATTTAGTTTAGGGGAGCTTGGGCTAAGACACAAGTTGAGTGGTAGTGGGAGGGAGAAATTACGTCAGATAGGAAGGCAGGTGGTATTCAGGGGACATAGCTCCAATGCAAGGCTTTTGGTAAAGAAATATCTGGGGAATAATTGCTTTTTTTGATACTACATCTTACAAACTCTTGTGAGTTCTAATTAAAGGATATTAGAAATGCCCTAAGAATGCCCTGTTCAGTGACTCATCGCTAAAAGTAGTTGAGAGTCGTAAAGTTCAAAACAGTGCAGGGGTTAGGATTAAAGTTTGTTTTGTTTTTGCTTTGTTTTAATTTTCAAGTCAAAGTATTCAAGAAATTGTCAATTGAATAAGACAGCCAAAATTTTTAGAACTCTTTTGAGATGTGTCCAAAAACTCAAATGATGTCATTATCAAGGACCATATTTTATATGTTAGGTGAGTTCAGACTCTACTGTCTGGTTTCATCTTTCCTGGCAATTTAATGAATAAAGTTAGATTTTTTTTTTCTTTCAGGATTCCCCAGGTAAGATGTAGGATGGTTTTTAAAGACGACAGCTTAGTCAGGGAAATACGTGTGTATTCTATTTGACATTAGATGATGATAGTTTGGTATTTCACTCCATCCCTGGATAAACTTTGCCATGTTCCTTTCCCTTTATGTACATCTGCAAAATGAGGGACCCTCACCATGCTGTTAGGAGGGAATATGTACATTTGGGAGTTCAACTCCAGGGTGTGGATCAGCCTCAAAGACCTCAGGTTAATGCTTCAAAAGTTCTTCTCCAAAGCAAGTCCATGGCCGGTTCTGAACCAGCCCCTCTTCGACTCTGGGCTGGGCAAATGGGGAGTCAGGCACTGGTTAGGGAGGGCATCTCTGGGCCCCTTGGGTGCCATCTATCTGATCAGGCATCGGGAGGCGTCAGCACCTGGCTGACATCCAGATCTTCGCTTCTGGCTGAACATCACTGGCCAAATGTGGCCTTTCAGCTCACGTGTGTCGTCCAGCCTGGCCATCAAGGGGCAGAAGCATTTTGGCAGACGGTAGAAGCAACCATGGCAGCTTTCTCTGTGTGGTCCCGCACATCCAGCTGTCTTCATTAGCTGACTTGCCTTTAGCTCATCATTTGGAATCTTGCCCCAAACCCTGCAGTGTCATTTTTCTCGTAGAGATTTTACACATTTTTTGTTATTCCTAGGTACGTGATAGTATACTTGCTCTTATAATGGTATCTTTTCTTTAATTCATTTTCAGTTTGGTTCTGGTTTATGGAATAAGAGCCTAGATATTCTGGCAAAGACCAACCGATAAATGGTGAGTGTAGAGGTGCTGCCTTTTCCTATTCGGGCCTGAAATGGCCCAAAGCTTCAACTCAAGTACTTCAGGAGGTGTTAGGTGACTGGTGGGACAACCACTGTGAACCTTCTGGTCAGTGCTGCCACTGCTGCAGAAATCTCATAGCACTGTCTGTAAAGTAGCAGGGTATTCTTTTCAGGGTGTATGTCAGCCAAGCACTTGATTGATACACTGCATTGTTTTCAATCATGGCTTTACAAGGACCACATTAAATATTGAAAACTGAGCTGTATATTTAGAACATTAATTAGACTGAAGCAGCCTCGGTGCCTTAGCCCCTGTTAAAGTTTTAAGTAAACCAAGGATGATGAATATTTAATGCACTGTACCTCATTGTCATCTGATAATAAGATTTGTTATAGGGTTATAAAATGTTATGTTAGGTTCTTACAGCACCTCATTAATATTGTAAAATGTAACTGGGTTCCTAGGCAGAGCTGCCTGACAAAAAAATAAAGCAAAAGAAAGATAAGTGATATCAACCATTTCCTTCAAGGGCTTAGAAGACAATCAGCCAAACAGCGAAGAGATGTATTTGAGAGTGACGTGTATTCACTACACATTAAAGAGGAAAGAAGGAAGACAGTAAGGGAAATAAAAGAGAACAAGGAGAATGATGAAGAGGAAAGGGACAAGAAAGTAGGAAAAGCAAATAGAAGAGGTAGACAGATGGTCAGTTCCGGGGAGCACCCAAGGATCAGATGAGAACTTGGGTGTCATGAATACTGAAGGCCTTTCCCACATTTAGGTTCTAGGATTCCATGTTCCCTCTAAATGACATCAGAACAGGCAATCATCAAAAGATGCCACTTGGACATAGGAGTATTTCGAGCTAAAGGCCACTGAGCAAAAGCAGACACAGGAAGCACTCTCTGCCCTCCCCTTTAATCTGCCCAAAAGCAGGGTACATGTTTCCATGTGAAGGTGTCTCCCATACCAGGAAGAGGAGAACAATCCTTATCACCTAAGACAGAGATGGCACTGAGATGACTGCGTGAATAAATCTTATTCACCTTCTAGTCACCAGTTCCACAATTCATCACTCCTGAGAGCGAGCTCAACCCAACCCTCTTTTTCCCTGTGTAGCCACTACTCCGTAACAGGTCACCCCTTGTTCTAATGGCAAATAAGCCCAGTAGTCTAGCCACTGCTTAGGAATTTTACTTCTTATCTGTGAAGGCCCCATGCATGTAATAATTCAACTATGAACATCAATAAAAATATGTACACCTTACCTTTCTTTTGTCAATTTAATTGGCAGACTCCAGTTACAAACTTAAGACAGAAGAGAAAAACTTTTCCTATAACTCACAGTAAAAAAAAAAAACAACTCTACAGCCATAGGAATCCCGTGAGACCACTGATTCCACCTCATGATTCCCTGAAAGAATCCAATGGCCCCCTAGAAAGACTGCTGCTATCTACCGAGTAAACTCTGAAAACAAAGAAATACTTGGCAACACTAGTAGTAAGGCAAGGTGAGAGTTTACACCCTGCTGTTTACTTATGGACCATTTTCAGCTACCACAAAAACAGGACAAAGTTTTAGAACAGATATCAAATTCTAATCTAGAAGAAAACCTGTCCCTTTTGCTAAGGTGAAGATTTCCTAGATAAAACATAAAATGTGCAATCCCTAAAAAGAGAAATTAATATATTGGCTTATTATTATAAAATTAGAAACTTTTTTTTTAATTCACCGTTAAGAAAACAAAAAGTCAACGGAGCAGAAGATGTTGTCTACACATATATTAGGCAAAGGACTTGTAATGGGGATATAGAAAGAGCTCTCATGAGTATATTTTTACAGTATGACAAACAACCCAATAATGAATGGGCAAAAGATATGAACAACAACTTCCAAAAGAACATATATTAATGGCCAAAAAGTACATAAAAAGAAGCTAACTATCATTGATTAACTATGAAGGAAATGAAAATTAAAACTACAGTAAGATGACAATACAGCACCATAATAATCTTATAGCTATGCTTAAAAAGCCTGATAATACCAAGTATTGGTGAGGACTTGGAATAGATGGAGTTCTCATGAAACAGTGGGCAGAAACATAAAATAGTACAACCACTTTGGTTATCAGTTTGGCAATCTCTCAAAGAGTTAAATATAAATCTATTATACAATCCCACCATTCCTGTCCTAGATATTTACCTAAGAAAAACTGTGTTCACACAAAGCATTGGGCATAAATGTGCCTGGCCAACTTATCTGTCATTGCTAATACATGGAGAAAGCTAAAATGCTTTTTGATGGAGGAGAAGATAAATAAAATGTGGTGTTTCTATACAATGGAGCATTCACCAACAACCAAAAGTATCAAACAATGGACATACGCAACAATATAAATGAATCTCAAATTTATTATTCTGCATGAAAGAAACTACATTTTAAAAAAGAAGTTCATACTCTATATAAAATATCACTTATATACAGTACTAGTGACAGAAGACAGGTCATTGGCTGTCTATGGATGGGACTGGAAAGAAGGAATAGATTACAAAGGAAGAGAACTCTGGGGAATGATAGAAACGGTAGGTATCTTGATTGTGGTAATGTATATATCTATCAAACCACATCAAATTGTACATTTTACACATGGGAAATTTACTGATTATAATTTATGTCTAAATAAAGTTTTAAAATTTTAAGAGGTTTACAGAGAACCCAACATCTCTTGAGTGAGGAATAAGTACATAATTTCATAATGGTTTAAAAAACCAGGTTTGTGTTATTTTTGTAAAGAAAAATTTTTTAAAAAGAAAAATCTTTTAATTCCAAAATAACTATGTAAAATTACCTAAAACCCATATATTTCATAGCTTATATATTTTGATAAATAATAGTATAAGAAATTCCTGGTTAAGCCTTAGACCAAAAGTAAATTATAAACTAAAAAAGAAATGTTAAACTAAAAGAGCACAAATTAAAAACAATAAGGAGAAGAAAATATGTATCTCTAATACCTTCATTATTAAAGAAAAAAGCTGAAAAATAAAGAAACAGAATTCATCTTGGGAAAAAAATAGAAAAGTAACAAAATAAACTAGGATGCTGAAATTTGTATGGAAAAAATGACTTTTATGAATATGAAAACAAAAATTTGTAGGAAAAATAAAGAAGTTAATCTCAGGGAAAAAATAAGCACATGCACACATACATAAATGATTAGGAATGAAAAGGAAGCCCAGTGGTACAGGAGAGAGATTTTAAAGTTATAATAGGAAACATACTACAGGAACATATATGGCAATACATTAGAAAGGGAATGGATGAGTGCCTAGCCAATATAATTTACCATACTGACCCAAGAAATAATATATATTGAAGTGTAATGTATGACAAATTGGTATTTCACTTCAGAGTGAGAAGGGTGGATTTTTAAAAAATATCATTGGCACAATTGGCCATCCTTTGGGATGAAAACAAAATTAAACTCCTAACTTACATCACACAAAGATAAAGTGAAGATAGAGTGAGAAGAAGAAAAACAGACATGCTGCCAAAAAATTTAGGTGACTTCATGTATAATAATTTCATTATAAAGCAGACTTGTTTATCCAAAACTGGAGAATGAGATGTTCTATAAACCATATTTGCCTATAAAAAAAAGTTCAAATATTTATAGAAAAATATAACAAATTCCAATGCTGAGGATGAAAATTTAGTACCTGCAGTGTGTGTGTGCGTGCGCGCACGTGCGTGTGTGTGTGTGTGTGTGTGTTTAATTGACATGAAGGAAACTCCTCAAAAATAAATAGCTGAGGTTATAAATAGGAATTCACAAAGAGCCAAAGAATACAAAAAGGAGCTCAAAATCCCTAGTAGTAAGGAAAAAGTGAACTAATCCAACAATAAGTTATGATTTTATATATATATATCACACTGGCAAAATACCAACAACTGTTGCCAGTAAGGATGTGGGAAGGACAGGGTGATTCTGGTACATTGGTAGTGAAAAGTAAATTATTACTGGCTTTGTTGGAATACATTCTAGCAGTAATAATTACAATTAAAAAATATTTAAGCTTAGCAATTCCATTGCTAGGAGTTTATTCCATAAAAATAAAATTCTCAGTATATATATAATTTATTTTTTTAAGGAAATCTAACACAACATTGTTTGAGGTGGGCAAAACCCAAAACAAGACAAAAAGGAAGAAAAAATATATAATTTTAAGAGTCATCAATGGGAGAAAGGCTAAGTTATAACCTACAGTATGAAATAGCATGCTGCCATGATAATCAATTAGAACTTCAACAAGATTTCTCTGAGTAACAAAATCAAAATGCAGAAAAGTATGTGTATCAGTTCGAATGTGTTTGTAAAGAACAGAAAACTTGATGCTCACAGCTGAAACAAACTGGTTTATTTCAGGAATCCAGAGGTCGCAGTCTCTGGCACTAATTCAGCCACTCAACATACGGTACTATCAGGCACCCACACTGTTAATCTTTCTATCATGCCACCACTAACATTCCAGCTTTTGTTCTCACACTTGTCCTGTCATAACCCAAAGATGATATTGTTATTTCAGGTATCATTTTCATTCCTAAGAAGGTTGAAAGGAGAAGAATAAATCTAGTAAAACCTTATGGATCCCATTGATCAGGAACTGACATTCTCTGATATCTTCCAACAGACTCTCCATGGTTACAGCTGAGCAGCACAGCTACTCTTACCCACCCTATCCCAAGTGGCAAGGATGTCTGCTGTGAACTCAAATTTTAGGCTTTCCAGCCTCTATCAGTAGAAAAGGGCTCAGAAAAAAGGTATTTATAATTTGTAAATCTTATAAAAATGTATTTGTATAAAAGAATCTGATTTTTGTAGACCAGTTACAAAAACTATATATGAATAAGTGTATGTGATTTTGTCTGTGATTATATGAGCATGAAGAAAAAATATATATTGATATACACACATACTAAGTTATTATGTGGATTTCCTTAAGGCAGGTCATACGAATGAAGAAAGCGTGAAGAGAGAAATGAGAGCCTAAAAAACATCATTCACTACCATGGGATCATAGGCGTGCATTTAAATAAAATAATATGTAAATAATTTTTAATGTTTCCAGCATATCATTAGGTTAAAAAATACCCATTAGTATCACAGTCTGTATAATGTGACACCATTTTTTGTTTGTTTGTTTGTTTGTTTGTTTGTTTGTTAAAAGATGCATATGCTTGCATGTGCCTAGGAAAATAATAATACCCAGTATTCACCGAGCACTTATTTTGTGCCTTACACATACATACTAATGGCATACACCTTTTCGTCCTTTCAACAATGCTATGAGATACATAGCTACTGTTATCCCTACTTTACATGTGTGGAAACTAGGCTTGGAGGAGTTCAGTGACTTTCCTAAGGTCACCCAACCTGAGTTAGAGAATATACATCACATTAATA
>PVKE010016878.1:0-31452 GCA_004027555.1 Craseonycteris thonglongyai | reverse complement strand
AAACTGCCCTCCCATTGTCATCCTTTGGAGGTATACCACTGACCAATGCAAACAAACCATCTTCACTGTGAACACATTGGCAAATTGACTGCTTCCTCCCTTTCCTTCTAGAACAGAAGAAAGAGAGGAAGGCACTCAATAATACCCTGTTAGGTGAAAGAATGGCAAGTGCCCAGGCTCTGGAGCACTGGTGTGACATTTTGGAAGACAGAACAATCTTATCCAAGACCTGGCTAAGAGGCACTGCCCCTGAGAAGATCAGTGTCCTCAAAAGCCAGTATACCTATGTGGAAGAGAGGGGTGGGCATAGAGCCCAAGTCTGCTGTGTGGCATCCAGATTCAAGAGAAAACTCTGATCCCCTAGATGATACCTGCCCAGCCTCTCAGAGGCAACATGACACCCTCAAGTATGTAAATCACCTGTTTGGGAATGGGATCCTTTCTGGTACTTCAGAACAAGCCGCTATCCACAGGAACAGAATCAAAATGCCAGGGACCTGCAGGGATTTTAAAGAAATACATAGACAAATAAATGTGGAAGAAATATAAAGAGTGTCAGAAAATTAATTGTCCAAACAGCTGTGGACTAGGATATCATTAGGGGTGAGGCTTTTTATATCACCTTCAAGAAAAGGTCAATTCCCATGTCATATAAACCAACAGAGAAGAGAAACAGAAGGTTTTCAAATTTTCTTTATAAAATCAGAATACCTGTAATTAAAAAACCCAAGAGAGAGATCAGTACTAACAAACTGTAGACCAAACTCACTTATGAAAGCAGACATAAAAGCCTTAACACTACCACTGTTATCATTATTCTACAGCGTTCTACCCAATTTCAACAACACAAATAAAATAGATCTGGGGCATCAAGATATGAAACTATAATTCTCTTATGGAAGACATCCATTCAGATACTACAAATCAGTGGAGACAGATCTTATAATTTAACAAGAAAATAACTTATAACAGACTCTGTAAGTATGTATGAATAACAAATTTTTTTAAATGTGAAGAATTCCATTATAAAAGGCTTAATGAAAAACTAGCACCTATATGAATAAAATTATAAATTGTATTGCAATGTAAAAGGCAGTAACTGGACACAGGGAAATCATGGGAGGTATATGGATTCTGTATACTAAGCTCTAAATCTGCCAAAATTAATCTATATTATCTAATGGAATTTCAAAGCATATTCACATTGGGGAACTTGACAATGGTTCTAAAGCTAACTTGGAAGAATTTCATTTATATTATTATTTTGAAAATTCATATATGAAAAGGCCAACAAGCCATACACAAATTAAGAAATATTTTAATATAATTTTGGTGTAAGAAAGTTCTTTTATAATACAATGTCTGACGGTAGAAAAACAACATAAAAATAACAAATGATGGTCTTATCTATACCACAACCAAATAAATTAAACAACAAAAACCACTTGAAACTTATGACAAAAAGATTGGTGTTCCTTGTTCAGTTCTCACTGGAGCGAGCCTTCTATGTGGGCGGCCCCTGGATGAGTTCCTGCCCTGAGTGGCCTCGCACCCACCTGTGGAATGAAACTACCGGTATGTAGAAAACTAATGTTCAATTATGGAGACTGCCCTGGGTCCTCCCCTTCTCTCTGTCTCTCTCAGTCAAAAAACAATAAATAAAAATAAACAAATAAACAAACAGTAATACATAGATAACATCTCTTTAAATGTATAAACATTAAATTGTATATATGTTTTTTGGCACCCCTGGTATATGCAAGAATATGAAGTAGCTGCTAATGGATAAAATATGGTATATTCATCTAATTATTATGAAATCTTAAAGAGGCAATTGTACATAAATGGATAAGAAATGATCTCTAAGACAGTTTTAAGTGCAAACTGGAACACAACAATGTGTAGAGCATTTTAAGAAACTATAAAAACCAATGCATTTACTTAGATGATTTCTGGGAGGATATATAAAAGATCGTTAACTGATTAACAGTGACTGCCTCTGGGGAAGGCGACTGGGGGCCAGGGAAAGAAGGGCAACTTACTTCTTCATTGTATATTCTTTTGTTTTTTAAATTTTTTACCATGAGCATGTATTTCCTAGTCAAAAAAACTAAAATCAAAGTTAAAATAAAACAATAAACGAAAGCAGTAGCAGAGGACATTAAAGATGGTATTGCCCACTGAGTGGATACAGGCAACACTAACACCTTACACTGAGGGGTTTCTTCCCCTCCCATGTCCACACTACTCCCCTTCTTGAGTCCAATGTGATAACCCCAACTAGCCATTTGCAGATGACATGACAGGCAATTCAGAAAACCCCAGAGTCAAATTTGAAATGTCTGAGACGCAAGAAATATTAATGGAAATTTCATCTGCAAGTTGAATGTATCCCTTAGATCTCCAGCAACTGTTAGTACATAAATTCAACATCATAACATGTCTGAGGGCTCACTTCTGACATCTAACTGATGGACCTATCGACCCACATGCATGAAGACACACTTTACAAGTGTGTTCACAGAAGCACTGTTAATAACACCAAATAACAAGGACAGGTAGGAGAATGCCAGAACAGAATCCCAATACCAGAAACCACCAAAAGACCTCTAAGCAGCAGACGTGAAACCAAAGATGAGCACAAATTTTCTGCTATATATAAACCAAAAAAACACAACAAAAACCAAAAATAAAAACCCTCAGAAACAGGGGGAGAATATTTAAATAGGTGACAGTTAATATTTGAAATGTTAAAAGCTCTTAGAAAGGAGATAAATGGCCCAATGTAAAAATTAAGAACATTTAATACATGTCATAAAATTATAGTGCTTAAGAGCCAATATTTATATCAGAAATCAAAGGAATATAAAATAACTTACACCAGAAATAAAAAGAAATGTCAACTATTACAATAAACGCCTTTTTTCCTATTAAGTGGGCAAATATTAAAAAAAAATAAAAATCACTGAGAACCAGGCTGGTACAGGAGTAAACCATTTTCTGGATGTCATTTCAGAATATTTTTAAAAACATTAAAAATGCCTTTTCAAAACCCAGAAGTCTTAGGAAAGCCAGGATGGCTCAGCAGGTTAAGTGCTCAATTTGCAGCCTTGGAGACCAGTCAAATCTCGGCTCCAGCCCATGTGGACCCATATGCTGAACTGGGTGGGGTGTTTTCCATAGAGGAGGCCCCAATGTGGTTCTTGTGCCCTAGTTCAGCCCCCAGCCCAGTTCCCGCCCTGTGTGGTCCCCACCACCTGTGTGGAATGAAACCATGTCGGAAAAAAAACTGATGACATGTAACTATGGAGATTGCTCTGGGCCCTTCCCTTCCTCTGTCTCTATCAAAAACTATAAAATAATCTAAAACCCAGCAAGTCTCAATTTAAGAACAAAGATAGGGGATGCCAGGATAGCTCAACAGGTTGAAAGCTTGCCTTGCAGCCTCGAGGTCTGTCAGGCCTGATCAACACCTACGTGCTGAACTGTGGTGTCAGGCCCCCAATTCAGTTCCAGCCCCACATTCATCTGTGTGGAATGGAACTGTGTCAGAACTGAAGGTATACAAATGTGGAGACTGCTCTGGAACCTCTCCCATTCTCTGTCTCTCAAAACAAAAACAAACAAACAAAAAGTAGTCAGATAAAATACTAGTAAGAGAAAAAGGCTAAGAAGTCAGCTGCCCAATATGATCAAGTCCTTGCAATATAGCTAACTTCCAGTTTGTTAATGGTAAAACCTTCAGCACTAAAAAGCTGCTGCAATAAATGATGGCAAGTAACACCATTTTATATGTGGAGCCCTGGGATGGGACGAGCACATGTCAGAAAAGTGTATGTCCTGTTCAAGTGTTTTTATATGACTGAAGTCCTAACAGGGGGTGGCACAGATTCTGTCAGAGAAACCAAGAACAAACTTAGGTAAAGGAAACACTGGTCAACCTTCTCCTATAGGGTAACCTGACACCAGGTGGGCCCTACAAAATGAGGTTAGGGGCCTTCCTAGCCAGGTGACAACCCTCACCACCAACTCACCCTGTCTTCCATTTGCAGCCCAAAGGGAAACTATGAATGGGGCCAGATGCTGAGTTAGTATCTGCCAGGGCCCCATACTCACCTCAACCTGGGGAAGACCCAGCTCCCAGATGAACTCCTCCTGTGACAGCTCCTCTGGCCAATCAAAAGCACAACTGTTCTACCCATTTTGCCCCCACTTCCCTAGTACAGCTTCTGACTCCATGGCAACAGCCACACCTACCATTGAAGAAAACAGAAGATACAATTTGGAGGTGGCTGAGAGGAGAAAAGCAGCAAAAAGGAGTTGTCTAAAGGTTTGCCTGATCTGTTCAAAGAAAATGTGGAGGTTGAGTGGATTAAGTCTGTCCAAGGACAGCCCAGAAAGTACATCAACAATTTAGCTATGTAATCAGATGTACTTGAAGACAAATGAACCCAACAGAAAATGAGAGCCCAATACTTCAACTATACCTCCAAATCCCTGGGGCAAGGACTCTCGCCTTTTTCACCTTTGTAGTTCCATCTTCAAGGACTGGCACAGGTGTCTGATAAACCTTTTTCTGTACTTAGATGCAAAAAGGTTTAACAAATTCAAAAGACTATTCCAGAATACAAGGATGACAGTGCATTAGGGCAGACTATATATATATATATAATGGTTTTAAGAGGGAAGGGGATCCCATGAGCACTGTTACATGTTAAAAAGCATTTGTAAACTTCACAAGCCTTTTCTTATAAATTCCTAGCAGAGAGGTTAGGAGACCATCTAAACACAATAAAGATTTATCTCAAATAAATGCCAGAAGCATATTACACACTAAAGGTATTCCACTGATTGGTGGGGGACAAAGAAGGGAGGGCCTCCACCACAACTACTGTTCACTGCTGTTCTGGTGTAGTCCTAGCTAAAGCAACTGAAGAAAAAGAGGAAAGGCAAAGACATGGAAAAAGCATCATTTTCAAATGAAAAACCTTGTCAATAGATACAGCAAGATAAAAATCCCACTGATAGCAAAATAAGATTCCCATAAATAAAATTAAGTACCTGTAACCCCAAACAAAAATTTTAAATGTATAGCAGGACAAAAAACAAGTCCTTAATAAATAAAGATGTTTTTGGACAGGAACATGGAAATTGCTGTCAACCCTCCCTTAAACTTAAATGAAAATCCAATAAAAAGGTAGAAGCTCTAACAGTCAGAACTCAGGTCCTGTGAAGAATACATGTGCAGGAATGCCAAGACAATTCTGAATAAGGTGTGTGTGTGGCAGGAGTAAAGCGTTGTCCATAAAAGGACCCAACCATGAAAACAATGTGTTCTTTCCAACACAATCATATGGGTGCAAGGGCAAATATACTAATGGAATATAATACAGTCCAGAAACTGACTTATATGAAAGCATGTACACACATAGAAATTAAGTTGATAATAAAGGAAAGTTTTTAAATGAAGAAAAGCATTAACTATTTAAATACAAACTAGAAACTTTCTTAGGACTAAATGATAAAGGGCAATTTTAACAAAAGTGATGAGGGGATAGCCAACACACTTCAATTTTTGATGGGTTATTGAAGTACATATTTCCAAGAAAGTTGGAGTAGGCTTTTGACATTAGGAAAGACTAATAAAACCAGTGGTGGAGTCTGGCCTCCCTCCAAGAAATTCTGTATTTAAACTACACATTACTAGAAGATTAAGGCCTCTAAAACCAATGACAAACACGCTTTGTTCTCACTAAAATAAATCAATGCACTCAAGTTTTGTCAAATAATGAAAACATAAAATCTTTAATAAAATGTTGTAACTGTCATGCTTGCAAGAAATTTTGTAGCTTTATTTTGTTTATAAACACAGGAGATAATACAACATACAAACATTACCACACATTTAATGTAGAAACTGTAAGCCACACCCATTGATCAAATTCATTATACTAAATCCTTTAAAATATATACATATATATAAATATATATACTATTTTTATTTATTTTTATACACACACAAACATTTGGTTTTACCAAAATGAGACCATACCAGGCGTTCTGCATATGTATATATATACTTTTAAGCCCAGTAATTTATGATGGCTGTCCTTCTATACCACTTCATACAGATTTACCATCATTCTTTCTAAAGGCCACACAGTATTTCATGCTATGGATACACCAAGTTATTTAAACACATGGCAACAAATAATGTAAAAAAATGTTTAAAGCATTAAAAGAAAATATTAAGGTATAAAACTGTACACCACACATGGCATTCTTACTGCAAATACACCCATTTATATGTATAGGGAAAATGATGAGAATGTCCACACCACGGAATATAAAGCAGTTTTTAGAAAACAATGCTATAGGATGGAAATATATTTATATGGAAATTCTTATATTGTTAAATAGCTTCAAAGTATGTAGACACACACCCATTTAAATGAAGACTGAACCCATGATGGACACATTACATGAACTCTCTCGATGGCACACCACACCATCCCCCCAACCAAGTATTGTCTAATACCCTATATAATTTTTCTCTTATAGCTTGAATTTGAAATGCTAATGAATTGGGAACATAATTTCATTTATGTAAAAAAAAAATTATACAGGTACTTAAACATATAGCAGAACATGCAACTTAAACTATAGAAAACCTTCCATATAAACTTGTATAGATTTTCCACTAAGTGGGGAAAATCATTTTCCATGATTAATAAGATCTTTTTTTTGCATTTCAATTTAGTGTTATTTTAAGATCACAGTAAGAAAAAAAAATTGAAAATGTGGAAGTTCATTGTTGTTTGTCTTTCCTTTTCCTTTCTGCTTCTTACTGTTTATCAGCACTCCCTCCTGTGCAGTGGTCTCTAGGACATGGACTGCTACTCACTCAGACTATTTCATCTGCCCCTTCAGCCACACTGTAGCATTCCCAGGAGTCCTCCACTCACTATCTGGGGCCAGTGTATCACTGATGGGGCTCCACACCCAGACCCTGACCTCACTGACAGCTTTCCCTTCTGTGTCCTAGTTCAAACTGAATTCTGGCCACATGACAAACCCATTGCCTTCTTTCCCTGGCTTAGAGGTGGGCTCCTACACACCTCAAGTTACTAAAACGTCCACATCTCCCTCTATTCTTTGGAGCAGAAATCCTAGTGTGAGTCAATTAGCCAAGGGCAGAATTTTAATGCCTGACCACATTTGCGGGACAAGGGTAGACACACACAGGGACAGGTGTGACTGGTTCTAGAGGCTGAGAGAGGCCACCAATTCCAAGGGGAGGAAAGGAGAGGATGAGCACCAGTAGTAAAGCCTCACTTTCCACACAGGCAGGGGCTTATGGGTTTCTAGCTGTTCTTCCAGCTTCAAGGATCTGTTCTTAAATATACTAGACACCCAAGCATGAAACGTATGCACTGTAAGCACTGTATGCAGAGGAAGTTTCACGCATAAGCTGGACTATCTAAACCCACAGGGAAGTGGTGCTGCCTGCCTGCTTGACAAGTGTTGCCTCGGTGTTCTACGCAGCAGTTTATACGTCATTTGAATATTTCATAACACCTTACTTTTATTTCACAAAAATGAGTAGAAAAGAAAAGTGTGAGTGTCTCACAATCAACGTAACTGAAACAAAAAACGGTGGAATTTGTCAGGTATCCCTGCCACAAGTGGGGGTTCTTTGCCCTCAATCAGAGGATCAATGGCTCAAGTGTTCCATTGAATGGGGAAGAACTCAAAGAACACATGTCAGAAACTGAAAATATGAGAGATAAAAATATTCCATGATCTCATCATTTGACCTCAGGGTCCCCAAGTCCCATCAGTTGCGAGAAGCTCCAACACTGCTTCTTCAACCCCATTTCAACTTTACTTACTTTGGCCCCTCATTACGGTGCATCTAGATTCAGCCCCTCACTCATTCTACCTACCTCATAAGAGGGCCTAGAATTGAGAACTTTAAAGTCAGGAACTGACGCAGTTACTTTCTTCATTTTTCAGGGGCAGCATGGTGTGTGGTCTCCTCTCTCCTTGTTAAAGCCATTTTCCTGCCTCTTTTTGCAGACTAACATTCTCTAATTCAGCATGCACATGGAGGTAAATGCTGGCCCAGCCCCAGTCCTCCCTCACCTCCCAGATTAGGTACTCAACAGACTGATGAGTGTATGCCTCCATTCACAGTGCATGCTATAGCTTGATTCCTTCTAGTGTAGTGGTTCTCAAACTTGGGGGTGCCAAAACATCATCTTAGGGACTTTTGAAAACTGCACCTGCTTTTCCAGGTGTGACAATTGGGGAAGTCTGTGGTTCCCTAGGAAAGAAGCATCCCAACAAGCACTTCTGTGCTTTGAGAACCATGATTCTAGGCCTAGATGTCCAGTCTGGTCCAATCAACTACAAACAGGTACATATGGACAAGAGGGGCTGTTGGGGTGACAATTTTATATACAAATGTGAGCAAGTAAATGACGACTATCCCTACTACACTGGCCACAACTCCACCCTCTCTGGTCTGTTAAGTGGCTCCTCTCAAATAATCTCCACATCGCCCTGGGTTTACTTACCTCTATAACTCAAGCTTAACACTTCCAAGACAGCAAAATTTCCCTATTATTGTTCATCCTTGAGATAGTGTCTAAGAGTGCAGTTTTATGATCAGTCTCCAAATGGTTCTACACAAATAAAGCTACTTTAAAGAGACAAAATATCTTCTGAGCCAGTATGACTCATCCAACCATACTTTGATATCAAAAATTGGCTGATTAGATTTTTTTCCCAAAGGAGGAAAGGCATGAAAAGGCAGGCCAGAAAGCATGGTTCATCTAAACATCTATAGGAGCACAAGCTACTCTGATAATACCAATTTAAATGGAGAGTGGGGAAGGTGGGGGCTATAGACGGTACTTCTGGTATCATTGTAACCCTAGCAAGCGCTTCACTGCAACCAGAAGGTGGCTACCTTAAAGACCAGTGCTATTAAATTTTGTCCACATCCTTTTGTTTTGATACCATACTCACCAAGCAACCTTCTCATTATGGTTTCCTTTCCCATGTAGGTCTGTTTACTGGGAGAGAATTTGCCGATCATATACACTTTTGAGTATTTGGGTCCCTGCTGTAGTACTCTCCCATCATAGATCAATAAACAAAAATTGAGAGAACAGGAATAACATATTTCAGTCACATTATTTTTCAACATAAACTAAAAATCAATATGGTTTATGTTAAGTCTCTTGAGCTTCATTAATATGGACCTGCCAACATAAGGTGAGTCCTTAGGTGAAGTAACGTTTCTGAGACTCCATAGGCTTGAGCATCAGACACTGGATACCTGGAGCATTCACTGAGACCATAAATAAACCAGCCCATTCCCAGGGTCACATTTAAGACAGCATGTTAGCCTTTCCCCAGATGGTAGTATACTATCAGCACAGCCACCTATCTTAGTAAGCATGTTTCCTTACTCTGCATTGAATTATAGTTCTGATTCAGTAGACACTAAGGCTAGGGGATTATGTCACTCACTTTCAAAGACCCAAAGCCTAGCATGATCCTGTTCTCCAGATCAGGCACAGTATCAATGCTTACTGAATGAATGAATGACCTTTGGCTATTTTGTTCACTTCCCCCGTAATATGATTCAGAGTCTGGTCTGAATCAGTCAGCTAGCCATGAATAGAGTGCAAGCCCTACTGAGTCTGTCTCCTCAGTACCACTCAAATCCATCCACTTCACTTATCCCCCCTGCTATGATACTAATTCAAGCCACCATCTCTCTTCCAGACCTGAGGTGGTCTCCCTGTACTCACTGCTTCTACCTTCCCCCTCTGAACCCAAAAACTAGATATTTTAAGAACACAAATCTGATTATTATGTTACTTCCATGGTTAAAATTTCTCAATGGCTTCCCACTGTGCTTCAGAGCAAACTCAAATACTTACCATTGATTGCCAGGCCTTTCACAATGCAGCCCAAATTTACCTTTTTCCCACCCCAAACAAATATGACCCTATTCTTTCCTTTTGCTCTAGGTATCCTGGATTTTTGGCTCCTCTCTCTGGATCCCTTAGGAACATCCCTGTCCCCTCTCCTTAAGACTACTCTATCCTCAACACATTACCATCCACCATCCTTTAGGGATCAATACTAATGTCCCTGATGGTCTCAGGGAGGCCCTATATGGCCTTTCTCAGATTAAGTTAACTAACTGTCTGTAGTGAATGAGTCACACATCTATTTTTTTTAACGTCTTTCATTACCCAATAGACCAAGCTTGTCCAACCCATGACCCGCTGGCTGCATGTGGCCCAGGATAGCTTTGAATACTGCCCAACACAAATTTGTAAACTTTCTTAGAACACTGAGATTTTGTGTGTGTGTGTGTGTTTTTAAGCTTACCTGTTATCATTAGTGTTAGCATATTTTATGTGTGACCCAAGACAATTCTTCTTCTTCCAATGTGACCCAAGGAAGCCAAAAGATTGGATACCCCTGCAATAGACTATAAGTTCAAAGGAAACAATTCCTTTCTCATTTTGGGCCATGTTTGATAGACAAATAATGATTCTCATGCTTCTTTAATCACCTAGTAAGAGAGAGAGTAGGCTTGAAGGAATAGATGAGTATTGGGGAAAAAAGAGTTAGAATATGGTACCAAAAAGCATGGCATCTGTTCTGGCAAACAGATGGCCCACCAGAAAGCTGTGTACTCTCAGGGAGCACAAATGGTGCTTGTGTGGCTATATGGAACATGTGTACAGTGAAAGAGTCAGGATGAAGAAGGATGTACTCACTCCAAAGATGGATGTGGCAGTGTGAGAAGGGAGTTCAACTCACCTGGACTCAGTCACCTAGCATTTGGATCTAGTTCCTCTTCCTCTTGCCAGTTGTCTCAGAAAAGGGTAGAAGTTCAAGAAGGCAGAGCTGGGGAAGGAGAGGAAAATATGAGACACCAAATTTACTTTGCAATTACTAGATTCCTCAGGCTGGAAATAACCCCACAACAAGCTTTAACTTTATCTCCTACAGTGGCAAAGGTCAAATGAGACCAGAAAGAACACCTTTCCCTCCCAGGATAGTAGGGCCATGGATGTTTATTCCTTAGGCATGTTATACCCTGGGCTATAATCATAGCTTTTTCCAAATGAGGTTTTATCAATGGGTGTGCAAGTCAATCTTGGGGTGTCTTAGAATCTTCTATAACAAAGTAAAATAGAAAAGACATGGGGCTTTGGATTAAATCAACCTAAGAACCCAATTTCCTACTTATTAGCTATGTGGCACTGACAGGGTACACATGTTACAGGTTAAAAACTGGAAGGGAAGAAAGGCTAATTGTTACTGTTTTCTGCTAATTATATACATGTACAGTGCTTAGCACCTTACTTTTATCGCCTATTAAGCTCACCCCAACTCTATTATAAATTTTCTAGCTCTTATCACACAGAAAAGCAGTGGCTCAGAGAACTCAATCTCAGCGCTCAGGGCAAACTATTATAGATCAACCTAAAGCCATTTTGAAAAGTCAGTATATCTGATGTTTTCCATGGAGATCATGTGGTAACCATTAGAAAGGTGAGTTGAAACTCCAGTTCTGACATTTAATAGACAGTGAATCAGGGCCAAAAACTTAACTCTGCTGCATATTTAAGTACTACCAAGGGACTAACTTAAATTAGAACCTTAATGGTATCATAACCATTAATAGGTAATATAGTATCATTACTTAATCTTATGTAATATTTTAGAAATTATTAACATGGTCCCAGTAGATTAATGCTACATATTTCAAGTCCCACTGTGGCTCAGATCATACATTCAATCAGAGGCCCCTGATGGAAGCACCTTTATGATTATGATTCTGGTTTATGTTAATGCTGTCACTGGTAGATTTATATTTCTTCCTAGTTGGGAAGAAGAAATCCAGTGTGGCACTCTCCCTACTTCAAAAGAAAAAAAAAAAGAGTGGTAGGAACTTAAAGCTTCCTGGGTGAAACTGGGAACTAGGGGCCCTCCCCCGGGGCTATCCCTTGCCCACAAACAGTTAAAGCGGATTCAGCACTGGAAACTGCAATCCTCTGGAGGAGACAGCAACAGCACTAGAACCAAGTCTGCACATGTGTGGCCCCACCCTCCCCCTTGCAGAAAGCCCCGCCTTGTTCAGCTCTCCCACAGCCCGCCCCCATCAGGGTTGGGGGAAGCCCAACTCCAGGCCACGCCCCTACTTGCCTAATGAGAAGCTTCTCATTTCCCACGCCACGCCTCCCTTCATAACTTCAGGCTTTTTCCTTTGCGTAAACCTACTGCTCTCAGAGCCGCCAAATCCCCATATCTTATGCCCACAGCCGGACTCCTCCGTTAACTATATCACTTAAGATCCTGCTCTTCCCAAATCTATTAAAATTCCTGAATACCGAATCTCAGGTTTTCTCCTAATTTACCCCCCAAAATGCAATATTGAACCTTGTTCCCATATTTCTGGCACCCCTCAGAGGAAATAAGGAGCTGGCTGCCACGTTGCTTGGCCGCCCAAGATGGCGCCAAAACAGCAAGCGCACCAAGACGGCCAAATCGGCGCCTGCACAGTAGCCAGCAGAGACGGCGTAGGCGGGCTCTGTGCCCACAGCCCCTCAGCCTATCCCCCACAGCCCTGCTGTCACTCAAAATGGCGCCTGCTCTGCCATCACTCAAGATGGCGCCTGTGCAGTAAGCCTCTGCAGCCACCTACCAACTAACAAACGCAAAGCTAGAATGAACAGGGATCTCCAGCTCCATCAGTCACTTAGGACAAGGCAACCCCTCCCTAACACCCACCCGCTGCAGTAGACCCCACTGTTATTCAAGATGGTGCCTGCACAGTATGCCTCGGCTACCACCAGTTAACCAACGCAGTGCTGGAGTAGGGGGAGCTCCATAGCCCCTCAGGCTCACCACTGTAGCTTCACGGTCATTCAAGATGGCGCCCGCACAATAAGCCTCAAAAGTCACCAGCCCGCCAAAAAATCATAGCACTAGATTGGCTGGGGTCGCCCACCCCACCCCTGCCTCCATCAGCACACACAATAAAATTACGTTAGCCTGTCTTTCAGGCCTGCCCCTTAAGGCTCCACCATCATTCATAATGCTGCCTACATATTAAGTCCCAGTGGCGACCGATCGGCCGACACAGCATTAAAGTGGGTATGGGACTGCACACTCCATCAAAAAACTCAGGACATGCAGCACTCCATTAGCCGTAAGCCCTGTAGTCAGCCCTGCCATTATTCAAAATGGCGCCAGCGCAATCTCGGCTGCTACCTATTGGCCAACGTAGCGCTAGGGCGGGCCCTGTCATTCATGATGGCACCTGCGCAGTAAGCCCTGGCTGCTACCTGTTAGCCAACATGGCGCTAGGGTGGGCAGAACTCAGGAGTAAGCCTGAGCAGCCACCTACTGGCCAACATATAGTTGCTAAGTAGGAGGAGCTCTGCAGGGTTATCAGTCCTCAAAGACTGCCCGTGGCCTCACCCCTCAACCCTGCTGACAAGGCGCCTGCACAATACAACTGGGCTGCTCCCCCACCTTCTGTATCCCCCCAGTCAAAAGATGGGAGTCAGATAGAACTAAAGGTGAAAACAGTCTCAGGCAAACAACAGAAGGGGCGAGCCTCTGTAGCCCGCAGGCCTAGCCAAGGAGAAACAGCAGGCACACAAGACAACCTGTAGCCTAGTCCCTCAGGATTAAATAGTTACACAGCGGCTTCAGCTATGGCAAACTCCATGCACAGTGCCTGACTGCAACAGATGCTACATAGACCCGGCCGGTAAATCTGGCCACTAGCCATGGCCCAATCCAAAAGTCAGAGTTCAGACCCCATACTAGTCAGGATGGCACCGACACGGCAAGCCTCAGTAACTACTAGACACACCTACCAAAAGTAGGTGCGAGGTAGGCAGTACTCCACAGCTTTCAATCAATGTGAAGAACTCCAGGCTATTGCAGATACCACAGCCCTCGGCCCCACCCCCTGCGGTCAGCCAGCCAAGACCGCGGGCACACCCGCGGGCACCACAAACCTCAGCCACCCCCCTCAAAGATGGCGCTGAGGTAGGCGGGACTCAATGAGCTCTGAGAGCTGAGTATCTCAGTGACGACAGCACTTGGCCCCACCCCAACCACAACCAATCTTGCCAGCGCCTGTGAAGCAAACCTCAGGGGCCCATATCAAAGATGGCGCCAGGGTAGGTGGGGCCCCTTAGTACCACCGCCCAGATTAAATACCCTATAGGCACAGCAACCCACCCCCAACCCCCCCATCCCACAAAACCCATAGCTCCTCCCATCGACACTGCGGCAAAACAAGCCCCACCCCCAAAGACGACTGAGGTGCAGGGAGGCCCAAGGGACCTAGCCAATCAGGGACTCCATGAATCGAAAATGTTCCTTGCAGCCCCCAGACCCAACCAACGAAAGCGGGGCGCCAAAAGACCAAGACTGCGCCGACTCCGCTCATTAGGTACAGGTCACTACTTCGACACCCACCCAGGTGATCTTGTGGTGATAATGGTCCACGACCACCATGGCTTCCCCTCCCTGTCCCCCACCTCCACCCCAGCAAGATGGTGCAGCAGTCCCCCCAACTCTGCGCCTGCCTCAAATGGGCGGCCGGTTGCATCATATGAGCCACTGCGGCAAGCGCGGCAACGCCCAGCCAGCCCGCTGAGGACCCCCATCAGGCGACATTGGTCGGCCACCTGCCCGCCCAGGCTACCAAGGGTCCCGCACCTGTGGCGTGTGACCAGCCCACCCCCCCTGACACCAAGGCATGGTGTGCAGCCAGACTCACCTCACCACACCTCACCACCCCGGGCTCGACAGATTGGCCAAAGCGCAGTCTTTGGCTATCTAGTGCGCCCACACGGCCCACGGCATCCAGCAGTGCCACCAGCCCATGGTGGACATGTCCACCCCTCCTCTCCAAACTCGTCCTTCACGGCTCCCGGACTTCTGCAGCGAGCCTCTGCCCGCGACTCCTTGTGAAGCTCTCTGCAGAGGCGGGTCTCCAGCACGGGCCAATCAGTGGCCACACTGCCCACCCTGGGCCCACCTTGCCATGCCTCCGAGCTCTGCCAATCAGGCTGCAGTTGCCATGGCGACGGCTTGGCGCCAGGGTCTAAGATTGACGTCAACTGAGCCTACACGAGGGGCCCCAAAGAGGGGTCTGGAAAAGGGGGAAATATGTAGGATCCCTAAACAAAGAAGGGGGGGTGAGACGGAGAAAAACCCACTAATGTAAGGTGACCAGATGTCCCGCTTTTGGCAGGGCAGTCCCGATTTTTAACAATTTGTACCGCGTCCCTCGGCGTTTTAAAAAACTCCCGATTTTTGGAAAGAATGCAGGACAAGCTAAGGAACGGCGGGAGATACCGTAGACCAAATTTTTAATCAAGAACCCCCCCCCCCATCACCCCGGTCAATGGTGTCCCGCTTTACCAATGTTAAAATCTGGTCACCTTACACTAATGACTCCCAAAAGCAAAAGTGCAAAAGAAAAAAAACATAATTTGTCTAAAAAATGAAAATCCAACAGGCAAAAACATATGTTGAAGTCTAGAGACAAACAAGAAGAGACGAGACTTTACCGCTTGGGACAAACGAAAAACGGCGGGGCTCACTTGTTAATAAACGAAGAGTTCTTGGAAACCAGTAAGATAAAGACAAAGCAAACCAGAAAAATGGGCAAAAGGGGTGAAAACTGGCAGGAAAATATAAATGGCTGACATACCTCAGGGAGAAAAATTCCGACCGATTCTTAAAGAAATGCTAAACCGAAACCCGGACAAATACGGTTCATTGGACTGTCTCCACAAGCAGACTCCACTGCAGTTCCTTGTAGGATAAAACAAGAGTGACAGATAACATGAGGAAATCCTATTAACTCGGGATAATGATGAGGTAGAGATATTGGGTATTAATAAGGACCGATGATTCAATATTTAGTGAAATACACAAGTTGATGAAGTTTGTAGAAATGAACTGGTGTTTTTCATTTCTCTGTTAAGGACAAACATCTATGCAGGTAAAGCTTCTGGAAAGTATACAAGAAATTGTTAACTGGTTACGTCTAGGAAAAAGGGCTGGGGGGATGAAGGAGGGATTGTTCCCTTCTCCAATCCATACTGTTTGAATATCCCTGCCAGAATTATTTCTTTTCTAGTAGTAAAATCAATGAATTATAGAAACCTCATTAATATACCCTTGAACCAATTATACCACTCTTAAGGAACTAAAGCAAAGGAAATAAGAGATGTAAATTACAAAAGATTATATGCAAGCATAGTCATGGAGCATCATTTTTATTAGAAAAAGTGTACTTCACAGAATTGTATTCTTGTAGATCCACACATTGCAATTTTATATGGCTAATAAAAATGTATGATTTTAATTTTAAAGGAAAAAAATCATAAAATACAGTTAATTACAAAAAAAAAAACAGGTTACCTAAGAGTAGGTTGATCAGACTTACTATTTGAAATGGGACGGAAAACAATGGTACTATCCCATTTCAAATGGTACGGATGGTCAGCTTAATCTCACTGGGCTAAATTCAAGTGTCAGTAGGCTGACTACAGGTACTGTTTAAAACAGGACAGTACCATTGTTTTCTGTCCTGTTTAAAATGGCATGTCTGGTTAGCCTACCTAAAAGCATATAAAATATGACACCCCAAATTACAATTTATATTAAATTTTATATATTAATTTTTAAAAAAGATTTATTTATTGTTTTTGACAAAGAGAGATACAGTCAGAGACAGAGAGAAGGGGGAGGGCCCAGAACAGTCTCCATAGTTGCACGTCATTGGTTTTTCCACATAGTTTCATTCCACAGGTGGGTGGGGCTGCACAGGGCAGGAACTGGGCTGGGGTCTCGCCCCAGTGAGAACTGAACTGGGGGTACTCCCCAGTTCAGCATATGGGTCCACAAAGGCCGGGGCCAGGATCCGATCCTTGGTCCCCGGGGCTGCAAAGTGAGCGCCTAACCCACTGAGCCATCCCGGCTTCCCTATATATTAATTTTAATATTAAATCAGTAGTTACTTGCTACTTTAAGAAACTCCTGGCTTGGAGTGGGGGATGTTGTAAACTCCTGAAGTCTTCAACAATCTCTTCTCACTCAGTAGTGCCACATAAACAAAATCTGAATGAAAATACTGTTTTTGCTATACACCTTTGAAACATATTCCTCAGTAGCCTCTACAGAAATTCTAAAGGCATCACTAAAAAGTGAATGTTCAGAGGTCTTGGGGAGCTATTAAACACTATAGAAGCTCAGCGTCCCACAGAGGCGTTTGTTTGGAGCTCTCCAGGTGATCCTAACTGATGTCTGATTATAGTTTTGGAGGTAATTTTAACATATTCTATAGACCCCATTACTTCTCTTTCTCAAAGACCTCTATTTGCAATACAAGTTTCTCCTTGGATCTAAGAACATTCATTCCCATTAGATACCAAATGCTTTCAGAGTTCCTCCAGCTACTACCTCCTCCATTCCCCCCAAAAACCTTCTTGATAGAGTGGTCATCTGTCACTGAAGCACAATTCTCTTTCCCTATTAATATGCCATAGCCCTAAAATTGCTTGTCAATTTCAGCAACTCTCTATGCAACTAGGATAAATTGTTCTTAATCTCACTCAATCTGTAAGTAACATTAAACATCCTCAATAAAACAAACAGTAAAACAGTAAAAGCTATCTTATTTTCAGTAATACTACACTGTTCTGGTTTCCCCCCCATGCCAATGGCCTCTCATCTTACTAGTTTCTGCTCTGTTCAACTTCTAAATGCTGAGAACTCAGTCACTAGACTACTCCAACAACATCCACTGCCCAGGCAGCAGTCTCACCTAGTGCATGGTTCCAATACTATCTACAAATCAATAGCCCCCAAATTTAAATCCTGCCATGGAACTCTCCACAGAAGCCCAGTCTCATATATGAACTGTCAGTTTACAACTGACTGCTCCACCTCAGTGTCTAATCAGCAACTCAAAGTATTTAAAACAAATATTAATTTCTCTTTTTCCCTTTTCTATAAACAGCACCAGTTGTGGTAGCCAGAAATCTCACAATTGTTCTCAATTCCTCTTTTCCTTACCACCAACATCCAATTCATCAGCAAGTCCTGCTGATTCTACATTGAAGCCATATCCTAAATCAGTCTCACATTTTCCCTCTACATGACAATCCCAATCACCATGATTTCCTCTAGATATCAGCCTACTCAGCCTGGACCACCTGCTTCCACTCTAAATGGTTCCCTCCAATATTCTGTACCCCATATCCAAGGTGATCTTTAAAGGCAAATATGATGTAATGTTCCAGCTGAAATTACCTTCTGCCCCCTACCCCAGTCATACTTAAATATAAGTCTAAAATTCGTACCATAAACAAGGTTAAAAGAAAAGCCATCAATATCTTTTGTCATGAGTGTTAACTATTGGTGCTGTAAAATTAAACAATCTTTTCCTTCAAATTTCTGTTCTTCATACCTTAAGAAATCCCTCCCCACACTGAAGGCATAAAGATATTCTACTATTGTTATGTTTTCATTTTTCTATGTTTACTTTTGTATACGTTCTCTGGTAGGGATCTAATTTTTCTCCAGACATATGTTATGTTTCTGTTTATGAGTGGGCCTGTTCTGTGTGTTAACATATATAATTATTACTGCTTTACATTATCTTGATATCTGAAAGAGCAACTGCCCTACCTTGTTTTTCAAACGCGTCTTTGGCTATTGTTAGCCCTCTATTTTCAAATGACTTTTAGGATTAGCTTGTCAAGCTTGATGAACTGTCCTAGTGGGATTTCCACTAACATTTTATTAAATCCATAGAGAAATTTAAAATGTTTTCAGTTTTCTTTTTCAAGGCTTCCCATCTTTGACTATTGTCTATGCCACCCATTTATTTGTCTTCTATGACCATCAAGAGTATACTATAATTTTTTTCCTATAAAGGTCCTATTTGAGTTTAGGAGGTATTTTTTCCTGTTGGTTATTTTTGGATTACAACAAGCACAGTTGTGTGTGTTTGTGTTTAATTAATAGAATAATTCAGATTTATTAAAAAAAAAGTTGCAAAGATAGTATAATTTCTTATCCAATTTCTCCTGGTGTTAATATCTTATATATCCTTGGTACATTGTCAAAAATGAAGAAGGTAACATCAGTAAAAACCAGAACAGATTTTATTTGGATTTCACCCATTTTTCCATAAATGCCTTCCTTCTGTCACAGGATCCCACCCATGAGACTGCATTACATTTGGTTGTTTCCTTAGGCAACTCTAGGCTGTGACAGCTTCTTAGTACATATATCCTTGTTTTTCATGATGTTAGCAGTTTTAAGGAGTACTAGTCCACTGTTTTGTAGAATGTCTCTCAACTTGAGTTTGTCTAATATTTTCTCATATGTGTTGGGTTATGAGTTTTTGAGAATTATCTGCTATTGCATTTTCTATGTTGATTTTGTATCCAATGAACTTGCTGAACTCATGTTAATTCGAATAGTTTATTGTCTATAGAGTTTCCTGGATTTTTAAAAATGTTAATATATTTATTAATGACAATTTCTTACTTGGATTGACAATCATACTTTATTTCATTATCATAATGCATTGGCTAGGACCTCTGGTGACATGAAATAAGTCTCATTCTAGACTTAAAAGGGGATATTTCTTATTTTTAACAGTCAAGAAAAAATGTTCACAATAAGCATTTTTGTAAAGCCTCTTCATTGGGGGTTAAGAAAATTCCTTTAGTTATAGTTTTCTAAAAATTTCATCATAATAAGTTTAATTTTATATAATATCTTTTCTATATCTATTGGGAAACTTATACTTTATTATTTTGCATAATCTCTTAATGTAGAGAATTAAGGCAAATTTTCTGGTGTTGAAACATGTTTGCATTCTTAAACCCTACTTGATTATGGGGACTTGATTTATATACACAGAAAGACCATATTCTTTCTTCTTTTCCATTTAATACGTTTTTTATTACTTGCTTTCTTCTACTTATTACTTTTGAATTTTACATTTGAGTTCTTACTTTATTATACTGTCCTTGTCTGGTTTCAATATCAAGGTTTTTCTAACCTTATAAAATGATTTGGATTGTTATCGTGCTGCTAATATTTTCCACAACAGTTTACAGAAAATTGTGATTCTCTGCTCTTTGAAAATTTAGTATACTCACTGTAAAACTGTCTAAAGCTGATGTATTTTTGCATGAATATTTTCGACTCAGTTTCCTTGATTTTGAAATTATATTTCTGCTTTTTTTTTTTTTTAGTGATTAAAGCTTTTATTATATGTTTGCCTTTGTCAGTGAGAATTCTTTTCTTTGTGATATTTTCTTTTTTATTTTGGTTTTTGTCTTTTTCTGACAGAGACAGAGACAAAGAGAGACAGAGAGAAGGGGGAGGGCCCAGAGCAGTCTCCATAGTTGTATGTTATCAGTTTTCAACATGGTTTCATTCCACACAGGTGGGTGGGGGCCTTGCAGGTTGGGAACTGGGCTGGGGGCCTCCCACATGGGAAGCACACCCCAGTTCAGCATATGGGTCTGCACGGGCTGGTGCCAGGATTTGATCCTCGATCCCCGGGGCTGCAAAGAGAGTGCTTAACCCACTGAGCCATCCCAGCTTCACCTATTTCTGCTTTTTTATTCAGTCATTGTTGGTCATTTATATTTTCTAAGAAACTGTCCATTTCACTTAAATTTATTAGCATGTAATTATTCATGGTATTCTCCTGATTTTTTATTTTTTCTTCATTGGTAATTGTTTTCTTATTTATGACTATCATTTAATTTATTCTTGTTTTCTTCATCCGTTTTGCTAAAGATTTTACAATGTCTTTTAAATGACTTGTTTACCACCCCCCATCCCACCCCCAAGCCTCTACTTTTGTTTTTATGACCATATTCTTTCTTCTTTTCCATTTAATACGTTTTTTATTACTTGCTTTCTTCTACTTATATGGGTTTCTTTTCCTAGTGTCTTGAGGTATATATTTAACTCATTTACTCTTAATCTTTCTTAGTTTTTAATAGATACATTTAAAGTTATAACTTTCCTTCCAAGTACCAATTGAATCAAATTCCATATATTTCACTGTTGTTCAGTACTATATTATGTTGTTTCCATTAGATTTACTCTTAGTAACATTAAGGAATGTGTTTAGGTTTCCAAATTCTTTAAAAATTGTTTTGATTATAGATTTCTAATTTAACTACATTATAGCCAAATGATATGGCCTATATGTTATTTGATGTTTATTAAAACTTTCCTTGTGATAGATTGGGCTATCTGGATATTATGATTTCATAGATTAGCTCAGAGCTTAATACATAAAAATCTTTCAATAAATGCTATTCACTTATTTTTTTCAGCAAATATTTGAGTGCCTACTGCATATAAAGCCCAATGCTAGGCATAGTTCATTGCAGATGAAATTGAAATGGCCCCCGCCCTAATCAATTTATTTGGTAAGTATGTCTTCAAGCTTCAGTCTAGCTGCAAAATAGATACAATACAAAATAAATCTTTTAAAATTGTGGTGAATGGGGAAGCCGGGATGGCTCAGTGGGTTAAGCGCTCACTTTGCAGCGCGGAGGACCGGGGATCAAATCCCGGCCCCGGCCCGTACGGAACTATGTGCTGAACTGGGAGCTCCCCCAGTTCAGTTCTCTCTCTGTCTCTGTATCTCTCTCTCTCTCTTTCTCTGTCAATATATATATATATATATATATATATATATATATATATATACATATATATATATATATACACACACATATATATACATATATATGTATATATGTATATATATGTATATATATATATATTTAAAAAATTTTAAAAAATAAATAAAAATTGTGGTGAAAGCTTTGAAGGAAAAAAACACATGCTGAAATGAGGAGGGCTATGCTTCCATGGTGGTTACATAGAGTAGTCAGGGAAGGCTTTTCTAAAGAAAACCTGAGATTAAATTGGGAGAAAGAGCCAGTCCCCAGAAAAACAAAAGGAAGAACATTCTAGAATAGGCACGTCCAACTTGTGGCCCAGGACAGCTTTGAATGTGGCCCAAAATAAATTCTTAAAACATTGAGATTTTTTTGCGATCATTTCTTTTTAGCTACTCAGCTATCGTTAGTGTACGGTATTTTATGTGTGCCCAATACAATTCTTCCAATGTGGTCCAGGGAAGCCAAAAGGCGGACACTGACTTAATTTTTAATAGATACAATAGCAATATACAAAGACCATAAAGGAAAAAAATACAAAAAAATGCTAGAATGGCTGAAAGAAAGCAAGAATGGGGTTGAGCATAAAATAAATAAGATTGGCTTTTAGGAACTGTAGGCCAAGATAACAATCTTGAATTTAATCCTAAAAGTGGTGGGGAGCCATTAAAGACTTTTACGTAAGATGATTCATGTTATGTGTTGAAACGGGGGGGTGGGGTGGGGTGGGGGGTGGCGGTGAATAGAGATAGGTAAGACAGGAAGCAGGAAGACCAGTTAGGAGGCAGCTGTCTAAGCAGAGAATAACAGTGCTATGAACTAGCATGATGGTAGTAGAGACAGGGAGAAGTGAACAAATACAAGCTATATTTTGGGGACAAAATAGACAAATCTTTCTGATAATTTATGTAAGTATGTAAAAAAAAAAAAAAAAGAGTATCCACAGTAATTCCTACACTCTGGTTTGGGCAACGGGGTAGACAGGAGTGTTATTCAGTGAGTCTTTTGAGACACAGCTCTGGGCAGGGGAAGATCATAAAATCAATAGTTCTCTTTTTGATATATTACATTTAAAATGCTTATACTCAAGCAAGTGGAGACATTGAGTAGAGGTTCTAGAAAGTTCTCTGCTAGGGCTGTAGCTCTGGATGTCCTCTGCACAGAGCTTGTTTGTTGCATGAACATTCAGGTTAAAATAAACACTACTTTACAAAATAAAGAAATAAGTTCTTCAGTAGTTAGGGCTCTTATGTATATATACTCAGTGCAGGATAAGTAAATTTTTTTCTTTTTAAGATTTATTTTATTGTTTTGAGAGAAGTTGAGAGAGAGAGAGAGAAGGAGGAAGGATTCAGAGCAGTCTCCATAGTTGTACATCTTTAGTTGTGACATGGTTTCATTCAACACAGGTGGATACAGGGCAGGAACTGAACCAGGGGCCTCCCACAAGAGAGGCAAGAACCTTCACCACTGAGCCATACTGGCAGTTACCAGCTACTCTGCAGCTTAGCACACGGAGTTTGCATGGGCCGGGGCCAGGAATCCACCCCCAGACCCCATGACTGCAAGGCAAGGGCTCACCCACTGAGCTATCCCAGCATCACCGTGGCTAGGTAAATATTTTAGTTACAAATTTATATACAATTCCTCAGTAATACAAGTCTAACCAATTTTCCTTAAGGGTAAACTTACTTTTACTTGTTAACCTTCTTGAGGAATTTTAGGACAACAAAAAATCAAATATTTATATTATAGGCAACAAACTCTGACAAAAACTGCTCCTAAATTCAAATATTAAAAGAACAATTCTGAAAGCAACTGATTTCAATAATATTAAAGATAAGCAAAGGACAACCCTGTCACAAATCAGATGTTTTAAAAGGAAAATCAGTGTCAAATATTTGGCAGCCGGTGCTAAGGTTCAGAACTACATGAGCTCCTGTACAGCAGGAAGGCTCCTGTGTTCTGCTCACATGTGCTTGTCTAAGATGGCACTGGGCACTGTCTCTACAGGAAGCAGAAACATTCAGAAATCAAGTTTCACATGTTAACCAAAATGCTTATGTAGAAAATGCAGGGTTATTCACAGCCTTTTTCCTCAGATTTGTCTACCAGCCATGAAGCTCTAATCCTGAACTGGCAGAATAGTAGATGCTCATTTATTCAGTCATTCAATAAATAGGTACTGAGTGCCAACTACTTGCAGACACTAGGGACACCCTGACAAAGAAAAGAGATGAAGTTGTATCTTCATAGGCCATAAAGTACATGGATGAGGTGAATCAATCAAATAACACAAATAATATGAGTGAGAAGCAGTGAATGTGACAATACACTGAGCCACAGCACAGAGAATGTGACCTGGACCAGGTGCTGAACAAGGACATGCCATGCCTAATTTACAGGGTGTACACGAAGAGTATAGAGTAGGGAGCTAGGGATACAGATTGGCCAGAGACAAAGGCTTGAGAGACGTGAGACCTTGCAGCGCTCTTTAGGCCATTTAAGGACTGGCGACCCCTGACAATCACTATCTCTAGCTTCAGAATTCCTCCTGGGGTGACTAGTACTCAGATCTCAACAAAATCCCCTGAAAAAAAAACCAGCATGATTTCCACATATATTCACATGTCAACAGCTAGGATGTGACTAGGAAGGTAAGGAGAGGTGATTTGGCTTCCACAGTACAACTCATCAGGGCAGGAAAGAACATGCATTCTTATCAAGCTGGTTTTGTCATAGGCCCACCATGAGATAAATCTAAAGAAAACAGGAAAAAAGACAGTCATTGCAATAAAAGTAAAACATGAGTCAGAAAGCAGAAAAGCAGCTAGAGTTAAGAGATTTTTCAAATTCCATATAATAGAAAATTCTACAGCCATAGGAAAGAATGAGAAATATCTTATGGAATGATCTCCAAGAGACACTGTTAGGTAAAAAGTCAAGGGACTGAACACTAAAAACTATATGTTTATTTGTTAAATAAAAAGGGAAACACGCATATATATATATATATATATATATATATATATATATATATATATTTGCTTCTATATGCATGGAATAACTTTGGAAAGATTACTCACAAACTAGTGACATTGGTTATATAGAGGGAGGGAAACTGGTGGCTGGGAAATGAAATGTGGAAGTGTTCACTGTATACCCTTTTCCCCTTTTTGAAAAATTTTTTTTAAGATTTATTTTATTGTTTTTTGACAGAGACAGAGAGAGACAGACAGACAGAAGGGGGAGGGCTCAGAGCAGTCTCCATAGTTTTACATCATTAGTTTTCAACATGGTCTCGTTCCACACAAGTAGGCAGGGGCTGCGCAGGGCGGGAACTGGGCTTGGGGCCCCCTGCATGAAGTCATGCCCCCTCGAGCCAGGGGCCAAACTGGGAGATGAGAACAGAACTGGGAGCCTCTTCAATGGGAAGCACACCCAGTTCAGCATATGGGCCTGCATGGGCCAGGGCTGGGGCTCGATCCTCAGTCCTCAGGGCTGCAAATCAAGTACTCAACTCACTGAGCCATCCCGGCTTTCCCTCCTTTTTGAATTTTGAACCACACAAATATATTACCTATTAAAAGCTAAAGCAAACATGTTAATACTAAACAAGTTTAGACTTATGTAAAAATTTTATTGAAAAGGAACATTTTCAAGGAAAATAAAAATTATGAAAACTGACTACCAAAGGACTAGGGGGAAAAAAAGTAGGAAAAACCTTCTTAAAAGAATTTGTATGTGTTAAGACTCTCTTACTTTTAGTAACATAGCACAGAGATTTTCAACTGCACAAGCTCTATTAGATTAAAAACTGATATTTATTCAGTACTTTCTATGTACTAGACTGCATCAAACATTACATGTATTTGCAGCTCATCCCTACAATACACATACCTGAGATATAGGTGTCCTTGTCACCTGTTTTATATATAAGGAAATTGAGGCTCATGGGATCTCACTCAAATTTGTTTACCTAGTAAATGACTCGAGGTCAGCCTCTTCAACCACTACGCTATATAATTCTATGCTAACAAATAAGAAAATCTTAAAGAAATGCATCATTTTCTAGAGAAGCAGAAATTACTTGAAATCTGTTTGACTAGAAGTGTCCTTCAAAAGCCCAAGGAAAAAATTATTCTGGTCTGCACAAATTGTTCAAAGGTATTAAAAAAGACAGAAGGCTTGCTAATACATTTAGCTAAATTAGAAGAGTGGCTTTTAAGAATGTATTTCTTACAAGGAAAACGTGTTACCAAAATAGTTCTTGTATGAGTCACTAGCTCTGTGTTAGGTACTGGGTTAAGTGCTTTAGAAACAATTTGGGGGGAAGCCGGGATGGCTCAGTGGGTTAAGCGCTCACTTTGCAGTGCCAGGGACCAGGGATCGAATCCTGGCCCTGGCCCGTGTGGAACCATGTGCTGAACTGGGAGCTCTCCCCGTTCAGTTCTCTCTCTCTCTCTCTGTCTGTCAAAAATAAATAAATAAATAAAAATATAAAAAAAAAGAAACAATTTGGGTGCTGCTTGGAAAACAGTCTAGCAGTTCCATAAAAAGTTCAAGAGAGTTACCACAGTACTCAACAATTCCATTTCTAGGTGAAATGAAACATGTCGTCCACATAAAAACTTGTATGTGAATGCTCATAGCAGCATTGTCATCATAGCCAAAAAGTGAAAACAAAGCCATGTGCCCATCAACTGATGAGCAAATAGAATATGATCTATCCATACAATTTTTATTTGGCAATAAAAAAGAATGAAGTATTGACATTAATACATGCTACAGCATGGATAAACTTTGAAAAGATAATGCTAAGTGAAAGGAGCTAGTCATAAAAGCCCATATATTGTATGATTCCATTTACACACAATGTCTAGAATAGGTAAAACTTGTAGAGATAGAAAGTAGATTAACAGTTGCTTTAAGATGCGGGAGAAGGAAATGGAGAGTGAGGGTTTCTTTTTGTGGTAATGGAAATGTTCAAAGTTGATTGTGCTGAGGGTTGCAAAACTCTGTAAATATACTAAACATCATTGAATTGTACATTGCAGATGGGGGAACTCTATGGTATGTGAATTATAGCTAGATAAAAGTTATTAAAAAGGTATATATCTAGGTGATGTAATGTAGATTTATACACCTGGAAACTATCTAATTGTTACCAACCAATGTCAGCCCAATAAATTTAACAATTAAAAAAAGGTATATATCTGGGTGAGTTCTCCCAATAATCTTAATGAAACTATAATGTACTTATTTAATAGATGAGAAATCTGAAGCTCAGAGAGGATATTATCTACTCAAGGTCATAATCTAATTGGTTGAGAAAGCCAGGATTCAAAGCTAGGTCTTTCTGTCTATACTGCTTAATATATATACATATATATATGTATATATATATATATGTATATATATCCCAATACAATCCTAAACAAATACAGTGAAATCCTTTAAGACATAGCCCCCTTTTTTGAGAAAATAGAAACTGATGAATTCCCATAATACAATGGAAGTGGTCAAGAAATTCATGGAGTGAAGAGGGTGGGGGATATAAAAAACCTTATTTTTCCTTTTCAATATATTTCCCCTTAACCCTAATACACTTTTCAGATCTTTCAATGTTTATTTATGCTCTCAAAAAAGAAAAATGTTTTGTTTTTGCCCTCAAATTGCAGCTTTAACCTCTTTGCCATCTGTTAATTTCTTCCCTCAAAGCTGTTTTTTCATATTTGGGAACAAACAATAATCAGATGGAGCCAGGTCTGGACTGTATGGAGAGTGGGTTAATGTTTGGAAACCAGTCGTGAAGAGTAGTCAATGCAACATTTGTCTTGTGCACAGGTGCATCGTGCAAAAGCAGAAGCCCTTTGGTCCATTTTCTTCTTCTCCTTCACAGATTCTTTTAACTGTTCAGTGGACTGGAATTGTACTCTCCAGATATTGTGACACCCTTATCCTTGTAACCTTGTATCACAAAAAACAGTAGCCATTTTTCCAGCTGATTGTGACATCTTGAACTTCTTAGGGGACGGCATGCCCTTTTCATGCCACTGCATGAACTCTTGCTTTGACTCAGGCTCATAATGATGAACCCAAGTTTCATCTCCATTGACAATTGGTATAAAACTTCATCTCTGTTGTCTCTGCAGAGGTCCAAAAACTGTCATGAACACTCGATGTGCTGTTGTTTTTAAAGCAGTGTGGGCATTCTCAGTACCCATCTTGCACTGACTTTTGACATCCTTAGATAATGGAGGATATTCAAAATGGTTGTAGGTGATACTCCAACTATTTCTGCAAGCTGCTTTTATTTAATCTTCTACTACAAGTTTTCAACCTTTACAAAAAATATATATATATATATATATATATATATATATATAATTTATTTTATTATTATTTTTTTTGAGAGGTGAGATAGAGAGAGAAGGGAGAGGGATCAGAGCACTCTCTATAGTTGTACATCATTTGTTGTGACATGGTTTCATTCCACACAGATGGATGTGGGAGTCACACCATGGGGTATGAACTGAACAGAGGGCTTCCCACATGGAAGGCAAGAACCTTTGCTGCTGAGCCATCCTGGTGGCTACCACTTGTGCCACAGTTCAGCATATGGGTTTGCTCGGGACAGGTCTGGGAATCAAACCCTTAACCTCACAATTTCGAGGCAAGCGCTCAACCGCTGAGCTGTCCCAACATCTCAAGTCTGCAACTTTTTTGACAGTATCTGAGGAAGTGGCCTCAACAGGGCATCCGAGACAGAGGTAGTCTTCAATCAACTCTCTGCCTTGCTTGAAAAGATATGCCACTTGTAAACCATGCATTTCCCAGGGCAACAGTCCCTGTAAACCACTAACATCTCTTCTAAAATGGTTTCAGGTGTCCTCCCTTGTTTTGTGAGGAAATTAATGACAGCATGAAATTCATTTTTGTCCATACTTGGGGTTTTCTTCATGTTTGATGTGCTTCTTTGGCAATATCTGAAAGAACACAGACGCAAGTAGGCTGAAATCTGGCACATATACTAGTAAGTCACACAATCAAACTTTGTTGCACTAGTACTCCCACCTCTTCGATAACCCCGTTCCACAAATTTCTTGACCACCCCTTATATAAAGCATTCCAAACCTAGAATAAGGAAGGCTGCCCATGTAAGAACCTAGTAAATGTTTTTCAATTCCAAATGAGTCTTACTTTAAGAGTGCTCTGGAGGATAATAAAATAGCTATCATTTATTAAACTTTTACAACCAGCCAGGCCTGGCACCAAGCACTTTATGTGCATTATGTTTAATCCTCATAACAATTCTATGAGGTAGATACTATTATTATCCAAATTTTATAGATCAGAAGCGAACCTTGAAAGGTTAGTATCTTGTCCCAGGTTACATGCTTGTAGGTGGTAAGTCTGGAATCAAATCCCAATCTGTCAGATGCCTGAACTCTCAACCACCACTGGGTACATTTCTAGGCTATTAAATTTGAAAGCCATAATGAAATGGATCATTCTTGAAAGAAAGGCAGGTAATAGAAACTTGGCAAATGTCAAGGGAGTGCTTTCTTCAAAAAGTGCTCTAAGCCTTTGCAATTCACAGGCAATTTTCTTCACAACTCTAAGGAATAAATAATTCCTATGCCTTATAAATTGTACCTTCAACAGAGACAAAAGTCTTTCATTTTAACAATATGGCACAGGGGTTTTCAACCCCCAATACATCTTACTGTGAAATAATAATAGCTAATATTGAGAATTTATATGTGCCAGGAATTTTTCTAAGCACTTTATAAAATGTTAGCTTATTTAATCTTCAAACCAACTGTCTGAAGTAGATACTATTTTAGGGAGGAAGAAAGGGAGTCATAGAGAGGTTAGGTGACCAGCTCAAAGTCACATGGCTAAGAAGTGACCAGGATTTCAATCTAGGTCATCTAGTTCAACCCTCAGCACTAATTTTGAAAAAAGAATGTGAGATAGTTAATATGTGATTCACTAGACTCCCAACAGTGTGCAAGACCTTTCACGTGTATTACCTGAACCTACTAACAAGCTGAGAAGATAGGTAAGACAATGCCTGTTTGCAAGATGCAGAAAATGAGGCTCAGAGTGCTGGGTAATTTGCTCTAATATATTCCATTAATACGTATCAGAACACAGTCTTTCTGACTCCAGATCACACTGCTAGTCATGAAATTCTGTGGGAGAAGTCAGCAAACTACAGCCTGCAGGCTTTCAAATCCTGCCTGTTTCTATACAGTCTACATACAAAATGGTGGAATTAAAAGTGGTTAAATGGTTGAGAAAAATTCAAAAGAATATTTTCATGGCACACAAAAATTATATGAAATACAGATTTCAATGGCCATAAATAAAATTTCATTGGATATTACCACACCTATGTTCACGTACTATCTATGGCTGCTTTAACACCAAAACAACTGAGCTGAGCTGAGTCATTTTGACAGATACCATATAACTCCCAAAGCCTAAAGTATTTATTATTTGGCCCTTTACAGAAAAGGCTTACTGACCCGTTATTTAGTATTGAATTTAAAACTCATAGTAAAATGCAGGGGAGTATATAAAAAGTATCCCTCCTTAAAAAAAGGAAGGAAAAGCATGGCTTTAAAGGGTGACTGGAGGAGGAATGGAAACTCCCTTCCAACTTTCAAGGAACAAGTAATTTCTCAGTTCCATAATGCGTTCCAAGGCCTAGAAAACAGTGGAGGGCTTCCCAGTTCCTTTAGTCAACTGGTTCACAGAGGTTTACAATCCCTAAGCTGTTTTAATTGGCAAAGACTCTGCATAATGAAAGTAACAGCTGACAGTTATGGAACTGGCCCTGTGCTGCCAGGTGCTGTACTAAGTAAAAGATTTCCATTTAATCCTCTTGACAAGTAGGAAAAATAGGGTCCCATTGTTACCCAATTCTGTGAATGAAACTGGGGTCTCAGAAGGTCAAGCACATTGCCCAAAGCACCAAAGTTGGTAAGAGCTCAGGAAACTAATCCTTTTTTCTGCCTTCAGAGACTACACTCTCAACACACCATTTAATTTTAACCTAATGAATCTGGAGTTATTAAGGAAGTGCATAATTTCCTGAGAAAATATAAAGTAACAAAACTATCAAAATAATCCTGGAGGGAAACCAGGATAGCTCAACAGGTTAAGTGCTTGCTTTTTGCAGCCCCAGGGACCAAGGATCAAAATATTCTTGGGGGCTATGAGGGTGGGTATAAACCTCCTACTAACTCCCAGTGGGCACATAATTATGTGCCACAAATTGATCTGAGTCATAAAAAACAGGCTTCTCAACAGATTTTACCAATCCCATAGGGACACTGGGACTCACACCCTAGCCCAGTGGGTTCTAACACCATCCATCCCTTGACCCATCACTCTCTCTCTCTCTGCCAAAAAAGAATCCCTGCAAGAAGACAGCTAAGGGGAAAGCCGGGACGGCTCAGCGGGTTGAGCGCTCGCTTTGAGGCCATGAGGACCGAGGATCGAATCCCGGCTCCGGCCCAGGCAGGACCCACATGCTGAGCTGGGGAGTTCCCACAGTTCGGTTCTCTAGCTGTCTCTGTCTCTGTCTCTCCTCTATCTGTCAAAAGTAAAATAGAAATAAATATGCACTGAAGAT
>PVKE010016877.1:0-31479 GCA_004027555.1 Craseonycteris thonglongyai | reverse complement strand
TCCCATCCAGGAGGTCCCCAGTTTGGTTCTTGCCCCCCATTTCTGTCCCCAGCTCAAGGGGTCGTGCCTCCCATGCAGGAGGCCCCAGGCCCAGTTCCTGCCCTACACGGCCCCTGCCCACCTGTGTGGAACGAAACCGTGTTGAAAACTGATGATGTACAACTATGGAGACTGCTCTGGGCCCTCCCCCTTCTCTCTGCCACTCTCTGTCTCTGTGTCTCTCTGCCTCTGTCAAAAACAGTAAAATAAATCTTAAAAAAAAGAACCCTCAACCCCAACAAGACTCCCAGGAAAGTTGTTGCCAGTTCGCTGCTGTGAGAATGTATAATACTAGCTTGATGCTCAGCTCCTGGGCCAGTGCCTATGGTTCTGAATGGGGCCTCTTTTCAATGCACTTTTACTACAGAAAAGTTTCTTTGAATCACTGAGTGTTGTTGAGCTCTGTGCCCTTCGGGGTTTTTCCATCATTAATCCTCTTGGAGCAGGGTGGGGCTGTAACTCAGCTACAGCCATCCTGAAGCAAGCCAGCACTCCACAAATTAGCAGGCCCTTCTGGGGGGAAACCAACACAACCGTGCTAGGTGATGCAGCTTCAGGCTGCTAGTCACTGATATGAACTATAGCCAAGCTGGAAAGTTCTCTATATTGATTCTTCCACTCTATCAACCAAAGGGTGATGCGGTATGGGTGCTGTCAGACAGAATGAAATACTTTTCCCTTGAGCTAAAAGCAGCCCATAATAAGCAGCTGTAGATTCTTTGCCATCGTGTCATTGATTTACCTACTGTACTTTGAAACCCAGGAGAGCCATGAATCATCCCTTTTAACTTTTCAGCTAACAAAACAGCTCCTTTTGATGCAATCTCTTCTTTCTAGATTTATTTGTTCTGAACCCTGATGCATTCTTAGGGCATTATTTCTTAACTGGGGACAGCTCTCCCTCTGTGTTTGTTTAGTGGTATTTTTTATTTCAAGCTCTTCCTGAGTAATACTCACCTTTTCTCAAGGCTTTATATTCCCAGGAATACCTGAGTCACATGTCAGATTTCCGGGATTCATCAATCACAGGCAGTGTGCACATTTTCTTCTCTCCCTCTCTCTCTCTCCTCTCACACGGGCCACTGACAAGTGTTCATTTAAAATTCTGATTTTCTTAGGAATTGAGTTCAGAGAGCTTTTTTTCTTTCCTCCCTTCACATTCATTATTTTAATTTTCCAGGTAATGCAACAGAGCATTTATTCATTTAAACACTAGCTAAGGAATTACCACAGGTTGGGCACTGTTCTGAGTGCTGGGGACCGAGTTGAAACATGGTCTGCTCTTGGGAAGCTCACAGTGTGGTGAATGAGATAAGGTCTGAGCTAGACAAAGCAGCAAGTGCTCTAAGGAAAGATGGCATGGCATCAGTAGGTGTGCAGACATGCTGGGCCCAAGCTGGAAGATCCCAGTAAAATCCATCCAAGAGCCAAGAAGAAGTGCTACCTGACCTGAACTTTACTTGAAAGGACAAGTAGCAGTCATTCTGGGGGGGGAGTCCAAACAACAGATGGGTAGATGTGGAGGCAGCAGGGGGACATAATACAGGGAGAGGCAGGAGAGTCAAGGCCAGAGTATGAAGCTCTTTGTCCCTTGGGCTGCAATAAATTTGAATTTTATCTTAAAGTAGGCAGGAGGGGAGAGACAGCAGAATTGTAAGAGTGGCATCATGGATGAAAGGGCAAAATCTCTGCTAAGTTCATCAACATTAGTGTGATTTTGTGTCCCCACTTGCTTCATGTGGCATTGCTTCTTGGCCCCAGTGACAGCCTAGAGCACAGATAGAGGAGTCCGATCTCAGTGTCAGTTGACTCTTTAGGACACCCAGGGCAATGGCCACCTTCAAGCTGTCATAGAGCTGTGCATGTTCCACACTCTGGTCTGCAGAGGCTTACAGAATGGTAAACCGGAAGCCTTCCAAGATCAGAATCTCTTTGCATGAGGTCATGCCATGAGGGATACAGATGGCGGGGAGCAGGGTAAGTGAGACTTGTAGTTGGGAAGAAGAATGTGCACACGAGCAAAGACACATGTCAGCAAGCCTCACGTGTGACATGTCAAATACAGAGGGGCAGGGGTGCGAAATGTGGTGAAAAAGGGATCAGAAGATCCGTGGGTTCCCTTCGTGTCACGAGAATGTGGTGGCACAGAATATGACACGTATCCAAGCTGGAGAAGTGAAGGGAGAAAGAAATAAACCGTCTCAGCACCACTGTGAAGCAACAGCAAATTAATAAAATTAATCACATGGGTTTGCTCGCTTCTGCTTCCAATCTCTGTTCTCAATGCCCAAGAGCAGCCTGCCTGTTATATCAAGTTACACATTCTCCCTTTGAAATCATGCAGAGCTTAAGGAAGCTTTCAGATGGAAATGTCATCACTTACAGAAAAAGGCTCAAGTAACATCCTAATCATCTTCTGTTGTCACATCTGCAACACAACTCACGTTTAAGGTACTGAATGCTCATCAGATGACTTAGAAACTACTCAGGAAAACATCTTGATTCCTAATGATCCATAAACAATTCTTTTGTTCCTCTGGACACTGACTTTTTACATTTCTCATGAGAAATTTTGGGTCAAGCTAATTAATAGGTATCAGAATTTTATGAGTGCATGGAACTTGTAGCTTTATCTGATTTCATGTGCACTGGTCTTTGCTCTGAAATCCATATTTTTTTCCCCTTAAGCTCGTATGTTTGTAGAAATACACCTATTGCATTAAGCATACTGAACCTACATTCATCATACAGTATCCAGAACCTGTCTCCTTATATTATCTGTGAAACAGGAAATATGACCCAAATGGGGGTTGAGGGGTTGGATCAGGGGCTTTCATAGCTAGCATAAGGGGATGTTTGGGGACAGTAACAACACAGAAGCTTCTTTCTTTGCTAGACTGCGAGTCACTTGCAGGCAACATGACTGAGCCAGCAATTTTGAAACTGCTTTTGTCCCTGTAACACATCCTGGTTAGTGAAATTACTAATGAAAATTGAGGAACCTTGGCTTGAGTGAAAGTTTTAAGCTTTTAAATTCCTGAAAAATCCATCATGAAAGTACAAAGTTCCATTAGTTCAAATCAGGAGTCCAAACGATGTCGCAAACCTTTTTTGATATCAGCAGGATTGTTCATGATGAATTTGTACTTATGGGACCATCAACCAAGTTGACTATCTGTAAGTTCTGAAAAGGCTGCATGAAAAAGTTAGAGGAAAATGACCTGAACTTTTCACCAACTCATGGCTCTTGCATCACAACAATACACCAGCTCACACAGTACAGTTTGTGAGGGAGGTTTTAGCCAATAAACAAATAACTGTATTGGGACACCTTCTCTACTTACCTGATCTGGCCCCCAATTACGTTTTTTTTTTTTTTTTTTACCTGAAGAAAAAAGAAATAGAAAGGAAGACATTTTGATGACATTCAGGACACATCAAAGGTAATACAACTGCGGCTCTGATGCCATTCCAGAAAGAGTTCCAAAATTGCTTTGAAGGGTGGACTAGGCGCTGGCGTCAGTGCATAGCTTCCCAAGGGGAGTACTTGGAAGGTGATCAGAGGGATAGTCAGCAATGAGGTATGGAGCACTTTTTCTAGGACGAGCTCACGAACTTAATTGTCAGACCTCACACATAAAGGAGGATTTTGCCAGTACTTTTTAAAACTATCTGATGGGGAAGCCAGGATGGCTCAGTGGGTTAGGCGCTCACTTTGCAGCGCCGGGGACCGGGGATCGAATCCCAGCCCCGGCCCGTGCGGACCCATATGCTGAACTGGGAGCTCCCCTAGTTCAGTTCTCTCTCTGTATCTCTCTCTCTCTCTCTCCTCTGTCAAAATAAATAAATAAATAAAAATATAAAAACAAAAAAAACAAAAAAAAAACCAACTATCTGAAGGGCATGTTCTAGGTAACTTTCTGTGGATTTTTTCATAAAGCAAAACCCTTTTGAAAAATACTCATCTCACTCTCCACGTGTTCTAATTTCAGGTTTTCATGTATTGATTTCGAAAAACAATGGAGGCCACCATTCTCTTTTCATTTGTTGACAAAGCTCCCCACCAACCCACTATCATGGTTTGCTGTTAAGCTTTACTAAATAAGACAATGGCATTTGAAATGTGGGCTACGGAACAGAAACCTGTCCCGTGAGTCAGTCACCAAGCCAGACAAAAAACTTTCATGGTTCCGACTAACAGCCCACAGCCTTTCATATCCAGTTCTGCTTTCTCAGTGGTCTCCCAGAGTCTACTTTCTGGGTAGGAACTGAGAAAATGGGCTGATTTCTACTTCCATAGGATAGTAGTGGTGCTAGCTAAGATATCGTTAATGGCAGAAAAACTGGCCGAGTCCCAGGACCTCAAACGTGTGAACTTTCTCCTCAGCTCTATTCCATCCTGTACCCCTTGAGGTTCTGAAGGGGGCCAATACTCACCTGCAGGGGTGGGGCCGTGGATTCTGTATTTGAAAAGCATGGGTATCAGCATATGTCTCCACCTGTCCCCACAACCATTAAAGAACCACCGATCTGAGCTGGAAGGCATAAGGCCAGTGGTGCAGGGAAGCTGGTCTCTACCAGCTCATGAGGGCTTAACGTTGTATTTTTCAAGCCCTTATTAAAAGTTAAATTATGTAAGCTTCCCCGATCTGAGCTGGAAGGCATAAGGCCAGTGGTGCAGGGAAGCTGGTCTCTACCAGCTCATGAGGGCTTAACGTTGTATTTTTCAAGCCCTTATTAAAAGTTAAATTATGTAAGCTTCCCATTAAGTAAATTATAACCAAAATAATGATAATACCCAGAGCTTATCACTTCCTAATCATTTATAAGGTTTTACTATTACCTATGTTCTTAAGGTTTTGTACATCTATTGTTATGTGATGGTGGGAAATGCTAGATTTCCTGGCTCTGCTTTTTCCCAGTTTGCATTCAGCGCAATCACACTGGTAACTTGAAGTCAGAGCATTTTCATAGACCATGAAAATCAGCAAATGCTGAAAATCAGCAAATGCTAAAAATCAGGGCATGATTTATTGTTTAATGTCTCTAGACTTAAGAAGGTGATGGCAAAATGCAATAATAGTTCCCTACGAGAAAGCTCCCATAAATCAGCTAATTTCTCAACAGAAACATTGTAGGTCAGAAGGGATTGGCATGAAATATCCAAAGTGATGGAAAGCAAGGACCTATCACCCAGATTACTCTATCCAGCATGGCTATCATTTAGACTCAAAGGGCAGATCAGATGAGCTTCCCAGACAAGACACTGAGGGAATTCATTACCACCCAACCAGTATTACAAGAAATATTAAAGGGGTTACTTTAAGAATAAAAAGGAAAATATATAAATATTTTTCACAAAAAAATAAATTCTCACTGACAAATGCAAACACAATAAAAGCAGTGGGCCAACCAATACTAAAGCTAGTACAAAGATTCAAAGGCAAAAGTAGGAAAATCATGTAATTACCATAGTAAATTAAAGAATACAAATATAAATACACACACAAAAGTAAAAAATAATGACAAAAACATAAATGTCAAGGGAGTGAGTAAATAAAGAGAAAGGAATCCAAACACAACACTATAGAAACTCATCAACATACAAGAGAAAAAAAGCGAGAGAATAAGGAACAAACTACAAAAACAATCAGAAAAAAATTCATAAAATGCCAATAACTATATACCTATCAATAATTACTTTAAATATAAATGGATTAAATGCTCCAGTCAGAATATGAATGGATAAAGATGTGGTACAAAAACACAATGGAATATTACTCAACCATAAAAAAGAATGAAATTGTATCATTTGTGACAACATGGATGAACCTACAGGGTATTAAGTGAAATAAGTCAGCTAGAGAAAGACAAATACCATATGATCTCACTTACATGAGGAATCTAAAAATAAGCAAGCAAAACAGAAACAGACTCAGAGTACAGAGGACAAACTTATGGTTGCCAGATGAAAGCGGGGTTGAGTGGCTGGGAGAAAAAGGTAAAGGGATTAAGAAGTACAAACAGTGTACATCTGTAAACTGTCTAATTGTTACCAACCAATGTAACCTCATCAAATTTAAAAATAAATTAAAAAAAAAAAAAAAAAAAAAAACACAAAAACAAAAAAAAAAAAAAAAAAAAAAAAAAAAAAAAAAAAAAAAAAAAAAAAAAAAAAAAAAAAAAAAAAAAAAAAAAAAAAAAAAAAAAAAAAAAAAAAAAGAAGTACAAACAGTTAGTTACAAAATAGTCACAAAGAAGTACAATATAAGGAACAACTATGTATGTATCAAACGGGTACTAGAGTTATCAGGGAGAGTATTTTGTAAGTCACGTAAATATCTAATCATTATGCTATACACTTGAAACTAATATTGAATGCCAACTGCAAGTAAAAAAAAAAAAGTGTTTTAAAGAAAGTGATGGAAAAATGTCAATAATGCTGATTAAACTTAATAATATGTCATGTCAGTAGCTGGTACATTGTGAATAGCATAGTATTTAAGGAAATATTCTTTCAGTATTTGAATATTGTCAGATTTCAGTAAAGATGTTATTCTTTTTATTGATAAACAAGTAAAATTCCAACATATATCTTTATTGTTTTAACCTTCCTCATACTCTTTCATGTAAAGGAAATTACCAACTAACATTTGTGTCAGGAACCGTACTTACTCATCAATTTCAATCATTGTTAGGCTACAGATACAAGAGTTCCAGAAAAATCAATGAAAGTATTCTGTAAGAATCAGTGAGCTATAAATAAGTTTACAATAAAGAGTATTTATGTTCTATTATTAGTTGTAAATTGTGTATTTTATTGATTACTGTCTTACACATTTGTCATATTTAATAATGCCGTATATTCTATTAATGAATTGAATATTTTATTATTTGTATATCAGCAAAATTTCTAATGGGCTTACATTTGATTATATACGCATACACATTTTCTCCTCAGAGAGCTGGCTATTAAACATTTACCAGCACACCACTGCCTAAATGAAGAACAAAACAGGTTGAACAGCCTCTGTGGCTTCTTCTATCCTATAGCTCCATGCGCTTTAGTTTATCATTCTTCTGACAAGAATATTACAAAGAATTGTACAACAACACAAATCATAAGGAAAAGAGATTTTCTTAAACACTCAGGGCAGATAATTTAATGTGTCTAATTCAGCCCTTCCAAGATGGCTGCCCTCCAAGAACGGACAGCTTTAGGCTGATTTGACCACACCTACCACATGGCAAAAATGAGAGAGAATCCTATAGTAATAAATGAAAGTCTTGGCACCATAACCTAACAAATGTCCTCCCCCTTGAATCCACATAGATGGCTCATTGGGAACAGAGAGGGCAGGATGAGGCACCAAGGTAGGCCACGAAAGGAGTTTCAATCTTTCTGTCAAGTTCGGAACATGTTTGGGATTCATGACAAAGGATCACCAAGCAGAGGGTACATCAACATCCGGGCTTCTTACACATTTACTTTTAAATCATCATTGCTTGTGACTTTAGAATACCTTTCTAAAGATGAAATAAAACAAAGTTACCAAACCAAGATGTATAGAAAATTTTTCAATTCTGTTACTTGGTGGACTTGTTGGATAACTTTAGGCCGAGGCAAAGAGCCAACACTAACCACTAAGGAGTTTCCTTCAGTGCTGGAAAAAAAAAAATGCAATGAAACTTTAAAGTTTTCTTAAACAAAACAAACAAAAAAGGTCAGACCTGCCTCTAATAAAATCAGGTTTCTGACTGTTCGTGTTACTCTTGTGTCCTTGTCCATGCATCTATCCATCAGCATTTTTCCATTTGTTACAATCTTATACCCCCTTCACCTTCTCCTTAATGATTTTTCTCTTAAAAACAAAAGAAGCAAAAGCCCATCAAATACCTGTTGTTATTATCTAAGAGCCACGAGGAAGAAATCTTTTGCTAAACAGATATCCTCCAATTAAAGGGAGTGTCATTTTTCATTAAAGAAAAAACACAATTGAGGCGGATAGGGTGTCTTCATGTAAGCTGCTTCCGAGGTCTTATTTATAACGTTGCAAAAACAAATGAAAAAAAAGAAAAAGACTTCTCTGACCCCCAGATAAGAGATAAGTCAATGCTACTCATAAAATGTTCAGGTATCCACCCACCACAAAAGGGAAACTGGCCTCAGAGCATCTTACAGAAAGCATAATGTTATGGGCTAGTCTTGACAAATGGTAACACTGTTACTTTATCGGTATATTCTTGTAACCTAGACACAGAATTGTCCCAACAAGATTCTTCAGGCCCTTAAAAAAGGAATGTGTTTGGTGAAGGTCAGACTGACATATTTAAGGGGTTGAGAAAGAAGAAAGAGTAGGAAGAAGCTAATCGGTCTGGCATCCTGCAAGGTAGAAACCTTGTGTTATATTTTACGAATTAATAATTGGGTTGGTGATGATGGTAAGAACGAGGAGGGGGAGAAGAAGTGATATATTTAAAACAAAAACACTCAAGAAACTTACAACCTGGGAAAAATTAAGGAGATAGTTCTACTTACCAAGCTCTGCTATCTGCATCGAGAGAACATGTACTTTCAACCACAAAGACATTTATTAACTAAAACATTTTTATTAGACATTTCTTTCCCTGTCATTTGTTATCCCAGAGCAAGAGTACTCTTTGGTCATCACCCAGTAATTGGCCCTCTAAATGAGAACAGTGAGCTGTTTTTCCATTTAACCCTTACTTATTAATCCACATCAGCTACCTCCCTGTCATGAATCAGAAGGTTACAGGGACACATCATTTGTTAATACTAAAATCTAGAGGACATGAAATGTCAGATTACTGTGACTTTAGCCAGATTTATATCTACATTCCGGTAGGAAGCGCTACAAGTTGTTTTCAGTGTATCAACTGAGGCATTTCCCCAATGCATGTCATGTGAATGTTAAAACTTCCGAATTTCCTCATTAATTGATGCTTTTAAAAGAGGGATCTCTTATGAGGCTCTGGGGCCAGACGGCCTGCCTTGAATGCTCTCACTGCCACTTGCTAGCTGTGTAATCTTAGACAAGTTACTTACCGGTAACATCTCTTTTGTGAAACACTGATACTATTATTTTATGAGATTGTGCTGAAGGCCTAATGAGTTAATAATACATATGAAGCATTCAGAGTATCAGAAACAATGTGAGCTATTACTGTGCATTATTATATCTTCGTGGTCAGCATATATGTATGTAAAGAAAAGGTCTTGCTTCTACGTAATGGGAACTATATAATTAGATAACTAGAAAGACTATATTAAAGTACCTACCTAGAAAAGTTCTATAATTTCCCAAATGATTTAAAAAATCAGTTTAACAGTTGAAGTTGATGAGGTAAAGGCTGTTAGCTTTGACTCCTCAGCACCCATGCACAGATGCTCACCACTGTGGAATGAATAATGTATTACGCTTTCTTTTGTTTCACACTTTAATCAATGGTTCGCCTAGAAAACTGGTATTTACGTGGAATACTGACAATACTTTCAATATTACCTCTAGCCTAGGTAGATCTACCCACAAAGTAGGTCTAATACAGACTGCTCTCTCTTTATAAGGTTTATTGGGTGTTAACTCTAAATTACGAGACCACACTTTACTTCCCAAACTCTCTGGATGGGCTGTCGGTTGCAAACAAACGGTCTCAGATGCAAAGGTAACCTTCCAGATGGGCTCAACAATCAAGGATTCTTGTAAGCATTCTCCTTTACACCAAGCACAATGCAGTTTTCTCAGAAGACGCCTGAGGGACACTCGTTCTAGCTGCTGCGGGGCTGCTCAGGTGTGAAACAGTCAGGGATGTGCCCAGAGCGGCAGCCCCAGCTCAACCCCGTGACCCCCTGCCCGTTGGCCTTCCCAACACAGACCCCACGTGCCCACCGTAGTGGTGTCCCGGCCCCACTACAAGTACCAGCCCAGCAACTGAGCCAGTCTGACCTGTGCCCTGGAGGTGGCTTCCTAGTTCCCTGGTGACGACAGATAGATGTGGCCTGGGCAACGCAATCAACTTCTCTGCCAGCCACTGGGCTGCAACCACTGGCCCCTGACTGGCCAGCCTGAATCCTCAAGCTACAGCTGTCCACACAGAAGCCTAAAGCCTCCAACATCAAAATGGAGGTGACGTTTTTTAAGTTTATATTTTTCTTCCATTCAGATACAAAGTGTGATTAAAAAAACAAACTAGTAACAGTGGCTGCTGCCGCTGCGTGCCATCCAATGGAAAAGCAGGGATCTTTGATATGGGAAGCAGGGCGAACCTTAGTCACAGTGTGTGACAAGTTTCAACTTGTTTGGTAGTCGGTGGTGAGCTACGGTTGAGAGAAGGTGTGCTTTCAAGTGTGCTGTAAGTCACGGATCAAGATCAATGCATTAATATAAATTTCTATCATATAAAAACATTAGTGTGTCCTCATCCACTTTATTCACCAGATTTGGCAACATGTGACTTATGGCTCTTCCCCAAAGTCAAAATGACCACGGGAGGTAAACGTTGTGAATTGACTCAGGACATGGAGGCAGCCATGACAGTGCAACTGAAGACATGAAAGAGGACATTCAGAACTGCTTCAGAAATGGCAAGAACAATGGGATAAGTGTCCTCGAAGTGGGGGTGTGGGGGTATTTTGACAGGGATTAAGGGATTAGTGGCAATAGGTCTTTTACTGTAATAAATGTTTTTATTTAACCATTCACTGTATTTTTTGATTCCACCTTGGAGAAGTTTAACACTTTACCTCAGCATTTCAGGTTCATAGTAGTTGTCCATCCAAACACAAAATTCTCTCAGCATTTTCTGCATACAGTTACAGTAAAGGCACAAAGAAAACCACTACAGAGAACATGAGTTGATTTAAGAATGGTCATATAGTGAACTGCAAATGGAAAATGCTACCTGTTCACACAGAACTATCTCTGCAGCAGTAATGCAGCTTAGAAAAAGCTGTATACTGCAATGTAGGGAGACTGGATTTTGGCGTTGCACAGACCTAGGTTCAAATCCCAGGAGTGACACTTCGTGTGCTTTTGGTCAAATGAGCTTGTTTCCTTATCCTGCCTTCCAATAATCATCCTACCTTATAGATTAAGAAGATAAGCAAACATCCCCGTGATTCATTTTTCCTCCTGTTTCTTCATTTTATAGGTAAGAGAATATTGAAGCACAGTAATAAGGTTTATACTGAGTTATAATTTATAGATAAAATTGTAACTAAAATACTAAAGGCTTAAAATACTACGTATGCAAACTTGGGAAACAAAGTATCATCCCCCCCCCCCATGTATAAGACTCCCCACCACACCCCCACTACTTTTCTAACTCAACATTATGAAATCAATACATGGGTTAATCCCATGTATAAGAGACGACCCCAACTTTTGGTCTACCAATTTTAGACAAGTCCAAATTTCCCTTAATTATACATATCAAAAATAGGAGACGTTAAATCAGAGGTTTCAAAAAATAGCCACGTTGCTAGGAAGAAAAAGGCTGCTTGGGTTTGGTGCAAAAAATATATAAATAAGTGATAAAATGTAGAAGTAATCTTTATAAGACAAAAGAACTAAGACAGCCACTAACTGAGGCTAATAATTTTTCAAAACACATCTTTATACCTCATAATTTCAATGAAATTGTTTAATATTACAAGTCTAAACATATCATTCCCTCCCTCCAACCTTACCTGTCCCCATCTCTTAAAACCAATGGAAACCCTACAAAATAAATTAAATCCACAGAACTGTTTAAAATAATTCCATTGGAAACCTGTTGTTTTTTCCATGTATTAAAAGGTTAAATGTCTTCTGAAATACACCATTTGCTGTACACAACTAATCAGAGCCCTAATTTCTCTACACCGGTGATGGGAGCCCGGGGGCAGTTTTGGACTGGGAAACCGCATCACTGTGGCTGCATTATCAGACCACACACACCCGCCCCATAAATTCCTCACAGCACAGCAAGCTAACGAGGCCAAGTCTTCATTCTCTCCCTTGTTTAAAGCCGCTTGACCTAGCGCAGAATCTAAACAACTCATACTTTCATTATAGTAAAATGGTTCCTGCTGACTGCAGTCTTCTCTGTTTTAACTGACCTTGTATATTGTGGGTACATTTTCTTCAGAGACCCAAAAAAGTTTCCCATTAATAATGTCACATTTAAATCAATGGTTAATTCTTCCACGCCACACACTTGGTTCTTTCATTTAGTCATGTCACCTGAGACAGAATCCATCATCATGCAACGTGTGATGAGGACAAATCTTCCTTGAAAACTAAGATATGAATGTCATTTAATTTTTCTCCCACACTCGAAGTACAATATATTAACTCACAGCACCACCTACCTTTCAATAAAAGGTTAGGAAACTAGGTTTACATTTAGCCTGATGCCCAAATGGCTGGCCTATACAATATAGTCTGAAATTGTCCAAAATGCTAAAAAAAAAAAAAAAAAAAATCTAAAAATACAAGTTCCATTAGACACTATATATAAAATACTTATACCTATATAAATTTCTCAATAATGTTCCAAACAAAGGTGTCTGCCCTGCAGTACACAGATGATTTTAATCTGTCCCAAAATAGTGAGCGAACAAACCATACTGTAAATGTTAATCAGGAGTTGCGGTCAGGGAGAAGCAGGCTGTTTGACTTATAAATTTTAATGTTCATGTTACTTTCATGCCTAAGTGTCAACTGGAATGTATGTTACCTTTTCCTTAGAAGCCTTCCCAATATATTAGTCATTTCCCCTATTTAAATGAGAAAAATAGGTGATTGGGTATAAGATCTCATTTTTATGTCTTCTCAGTGTGATGCCAAGCAGTACTACAAATGCATATACATGAACAAAGCCTGCTCATGCAGCATCTAGTGTATTCGCTATAATGAATGGTCCAAGCCAAGTATACCGTATTCCTTTCTCAAATCAGTGTTATTCTTTGACCTCACAGTGCAATAGAATTCTTTTCAAAAATGACAATTTCCTTACATCTACCTAAGCAGTACAGAGGTATTAGAGAAAATACTTTTATTCAGCATGAACAGGTATTGGTACCAATAGCTGAGAAGTCAAACCATGAGAAGTCAAATTATGAAAAGCAACTCATTATAGGAAAAGCGTGGCTGTGATGTCTATGAAGAATTAAAATGTCTTAAATGTATAAAGCATTTCTCCTGTGCGGTTCACAGCAACCTTGCGAGGCAGGCTGGGTGACGGTCAACGCCCATTTCACATGCAGATGCATATGGTTCATGCACCTCAGTCCATAGAAAACAACTCTAGGCCAAGGGTTTATGGCTGCTCATGCTCTAGCCCTCAAGTGACAGAAAATAACGTAACATAAAAGTTGTTTTGAAAGCAGCATTTGGTTACCACATTCAGAATAACTGTTAATATGACACAAGTTTTGAAGACTATTTTTAAAAAACAGCTTGTTAAATCTGAGTAATTGGATTAAGCATTTTCTTAACTGTTTTTTTTTTAAAATTTTTTTTTGCCATTTATTTATTTATTTACTTATTTTATTTTTATTGTTTTTGACAGAGAGAGAGAGAGAGATACAGAGACAGAGAGAACTGAACTGGGGGAGCTCCCAGTTCAGCATATGGGTCTGCAAGGGCCGGGGCCGGGATTCGATTCTCAGTCCCCGGCGCTGCAAAGTGAGTGCTTAACCCACTGAGCCATCCCGGCTTCCCCTTAACTGTTGATAGAGTGGGGCTCTATTTCAAAAGGCTCTTTTCTTAGAGGATAAGTAGTTCATCATGTCATACAACTTGTACCACAGGGGCTTTCTCCTGATGAGTCACGTCAGCAGATACTAACACTGGCCTTTTGTGATTCATTAATTAAATTACAATCCAATTTCGGCACAGCTATCTTGCCAGAGTTGTTAAGAGAAACAAGCTCTTGTAACCTTTAAAATAATTAGTGAAAATTTCATTGCATCGATGGAATAAAAAAGATAGTTCTCGCCTGTATCATAAGACTTCTCTTCTACTCTCTTTTCAATGTTTCATATTCCATATCGGTTATTTTCCTAATGTATTAATTTTAAGTTCCTTCTTTCCTTCTGTAGAGGACATTTTAGGCTGTTCCAGGGAAATTACTAATCCACTTCAAGGTTCCACTAAACTTCCATGCCCTAACACTTACAACACATCCTTTTGCACAATACAAACTTGACTGAAATGCATTAAGAAACAACATTTTGTGTTTAAATCAACACTAACGTAAAATGTTTGATAGGAAATAGCATATGGTAATTTATTTTACTACATTCCAACTTAGTATTTTTGAGGGTTTTGATATTTAAACTATAGTATATCATTGAAACAAACAAATATTTTGGTCTTGCTTTCTTTCTTCATCTTTGATGTTTTTATTCTTTCTTTTTAGAAGTTCACAGTGTCACAGAAGTAAAAAATAAGACTGATAGAAAGCACTTAAAATATATGGCTATATATACATAAAAATTCAATAATGTTGCCACAACTCCTAATACAGTGTGATCATTTTTATTTATTATTACTCAGAATAAACTTCTGTACATATTAAATTGTTCAAGTATATCTAGAGCAATATTTGTAAAAGTGAGGTCCCACTGCTAAATTATGGGCATCTCTTTGAAGATCACTTTTAATTTCAATATATTTAAGTAGAATTGTAACAATTCTATTTAGTTTACAATTTATCATACATTATCAAATATTCTAAAATGCTCCAAGGAGTCAAACACATAATTTAATTTACACCTAGTTTAACGCCCCGTTTGTACAGCACCAGAGGTTAAAAATGGATCTAACCAACCATTCTTTCTTTTCTTAGTAACAGTTTGTTATTTATTCCTACAGCATTAACCCAAATTGAAAATGAAGACAACTCGGGTCAAACTCTCACCTTAAATAAATAAACATTTCATCCAGTTCACACTTAAATACTTGATTTTTTTCATCTAGCCTATGTTTCTGTGTAACAACCCTATCTTTGAGGACTAGGCGAGTAGAATAGGATTCTCTAGGTTTGCTTTGAAACTTTCGAGAAACCTAGTAGCAAGTTCGTCATCTACCACTCGGCCGTCACTTGACATTGTGACCGTGATGAGCTGGTGCTGCTGGAGTTTGTCATTTCCCTCTTCATCCTGAGTGAGCTTTAGCACAGGTCGGAATCTCCCAACAGCCAGAATGCAGGCCTGAGGCGGGTTGATCACTGCAGTAAATTCATCGATGCCAAACATCCCCAAGTTGGAAATACTAGGGGGAAACAAAAAGCTCTCAAAGTGGCACATCCTCAATCAAAGACTGTCTTCCCCAAGCAGATGTTTTTACTTTACTAAAAAACTGTGGTACGGATCTTATACCAAGTCATTCAAACACCAAAGACAGTATAATTGTCAACAGTATCAAAAAGCAAATACTGATGCATGTACAAATATTATATCTAGTATGCACACCTATTCAGCATTGAACTAAAAGTCCAAAGCAGTGGCATATGGCAAGAAAGAGATATGGAAGGTATAAGGACTGAAAAATATTAAACTGTCATTATTCCTAGATGAATTGATATTTTACAAAGAAAATCTAAGGGTCTACAGATTAACTAGTCAGATTAGTAAGTGAATTTAGCTAAGTGACTAGATAAAAGGTCAGTATAAAAATTCATTTTATAGCTATATACAAGTTGTAATTCGAAAATAAACTTAAAGAATTATTTATACCATTTATAAAAGTATCCAAAAATATCAAGTAAGAAATCTAATGAAACATATGTAAGACTTGTATACAGAAAACTATAAAACATAACTGAACAAAATCAAAGAACTGAATAAACAGTGGTTTATACTAGTGGTCCCCAAGCTTTTTGGCACCAGGGATCAGTTTTGTAGAAGACAATTTTTCCATGGACAGTGGGGGTGGGGGGGTGGAGAGGATGACTTCAGGATGATTCAGGTGCCAGGTGCAGATTGTCACTTGCCACTCACAGGGTTTTGATATGAGTCTGCAAGCAACTTCTGTAATACGATCTCTGTGTAGTCAAACCTCTTTGCTAATGTTAATCTGTATTAGCAGCTGCTCCCCAGCTCTAGCATCACCGCCTCAGCTCCACCTCAGATCATCAGGCATTAGATTCTTCCATGTGCAGTTCACAATAGGTTTCACACCCCTATGAAAATCTAATGCTGCCACTGATCTGACAGGAGGAACTGAGGCGCTAATGCAAGTAATGGGAGAGGCTGTAAATACAGATGAAGCTTCGCTCCCTCTCCTGCTGTGTGGCCCAGTTCCTAATAGCCCAGGGGTTGGGGACCCCTGCTTTATACCATGTTCATGAACTGGGAGACTCAATGCCATAAAGAGCAATTCTCCTTAAACTAATCAAAGGAGTCAATGCAACCACACAATCAAAATCCCAGCAAGATTTGTATGTATGTGTGTGTGTAAGAAAAATGACAAGTTGATTCCAAAATCTATTTGGAAATACAGAGCCAGGAAAGACAATCTTTGAGCTGAACAAACCTGACAGACTTTCATTACTATATCAATATAGCTTGGCAGTACCAAGCAAGCAACCGACAAACATACCAATTGAAAAGAAGAAAGAACACAGAAACAGGCCAAACACATAGTCACCTTCTCAATGCTATGGAGAAGGATTAATCTTTTAAATATATGACATTGGGTCAAATTAATATCCACAGGAGGAAAATAACTGAACCCTGACTTTTATCTTCACACCAGAAACAAAACTCAATTTCAGACGGATTATGATCTACATGTGAAGTTTTAAAGCTTCTAGGAGACAACATAGAGAAATGATTTTGTGACTCTTTAGGCAATAATTCCTAACAGAAAACAAATAGTACCAACTATGAAGAAAAGTATTGATATACTATACCTTATTAAAATTCAGAAATTTTATTTATTAAAAAACACCATCAAAAAAGTTCCAAAGGCAAGGCACAGGAAATGCTATTTGAAATAATATACAGGGCTGTTCAGAAAAAATCCAGCCATAAATGCCTCTATTTTTCATATTACATGGCTGGATACTTTCTGAACAGCCCTCGTATACATTACAGAAATCTGTATCTGGAAATAAGAACTTCTACAAATCATTCTAAAAAATAGTCACAAGACTTCAACAGATACTTTGTCTGATGAGTTACCATATACCCAAATGACTGAAAGATAAATGAAGTTTTCAACATCAATAATTTGCATTTCCCTAACCACAAAAGTACCACTACATACCCTGAGAATTGTTAAAATTTAAAAACTAACATTACTAATGGGAATTTTCATACACTGTGGAAGTAAGTATAAATTTGTATAACCACTTTGTTAAACTGTTTGCAGTACCTATTAAAAAAGTTTAACCCAGCAATTATACGTTCAGGTCTATATAACAAAAAAATAGTCACCATAAGACAATTAACAAAATGTTCATAGAACCATTATTTGTAATAGCACCAAACTGTAAACAACATGAATGCCTAACAACAATAAAATGGACACTGGCATATTAATACAGCATCCTACCGAATACTATCTCCTGCAATACAGACAAATGACTGTTCACACAGCAACAAAGGTATAATTTCACAGACATTAATGTTGAGTAAAAGAAGTCAGCCACGAAGAATGTATATTTATATACGAGCAAAGATCAAAGCTAGCAAAACAAATCTATGGTGACAGTTTTCAGAGTAGTGGTTACCTTTAAGGGGTGATGATTAGGAAGGGTAAAGAGAGTATATCTTGCTTTGGTTGGTTACATAGGTTTCTTTACTCTGTAAAATGTTCAAGCTATCCTCACATACTTAACTGTAAGTTATGCTTAAAAACAGAGCTGATAATAACTGAAGGGTCCAAGTGTTAATATTTTCCCCAAAGTACTTTAAAATAAAAGTGATCACAACTAGAAAAGAAAATGAGATTTACAAACCTATTGTATTTATATATAGAGAAACATTTGAATGGGTTAACAATCGCTTCTTGGCCTTCTGGCTAAGATCAAGTGTGAATGGGCTAACGAGCTAACCCTAATGGGATCCTACCAGCTTTGATATGAAAGCCTGATTCTACATTTCCACATATTTTCACATACTCTGTTATCTAAATAAAATATGTGACCTTTAACTTAAATTTTAAAAAAGTTTCATAAAATAAATAAAAAGGGTTAACATGGACTTTATGCCTTATATCTGTTTATTGCTACTGTTAATTAAGAATTTAAATTTTACCTAAAAGATCCTCCTTGGTATTCTTCAGGTAACAATTTTCCATCTCTTGCTTTCTTTGATAAAGCCTGCAAAAAACACAAACAAAACATGTCAATGAACAGTTATACACAGTAAATGCAATTTTGTCACTTGAAATATTTGTACAGGGTGTATTCTCATCTCTGATATGCTTTGATTTAACTTTATAAGATGTTTTATATACATATATAATTTTCTCTAAAACAATTTAGAAAATGAACACGTGAGAGCACAGATAATCCAAGAAACTAAAAATATGAATAAAAAATCTAGAAAAATCACTTTCCCTTAAAAATTCTTCAAATAATTGAAATTAACTTGTGTACCATTACTACACTGAATGTTTCAATGTTTTCTACATTGTGCATAAATTTTTTCTTTTAAGATAAAATATCAGAAGAAGCCATGCTTATCAATCTAGTATTTTAAATAAATTATGCACTGGCAACAAACCCACACCAACATATCAGTTTTCATCTTGCAGTTTTTGCCTTTTTTTTACCCATAATATATATAATTTCACACAGTTGCAAAACAAAACCCAGAACTTTATATTTTATTTCTCAATATTATAATATCTTTTGTGTTAAGTTTTTATAAACAATTTTTTAATGTTTGATTAATATTTTAAAGACTGCATCTGCCAGAATGTACTTAGTCATTTCCCCAGCGTGATAATGTGGTTCAGTGGTTTCTTTTAAATGATTTCATATATATTCTCAGAAGCGAAATTACTAAGTCCTAGAAACTGGACATGATTTTGATTCTTGATCCTATAGTTTAGTTGAAGCATTCCCTGAATGAGCGAGTCCAGTTTACACTGCTACATGGAAGATAAGAATGCAATAATTTCATATCATTCTTGATAATACTGATTTCACTAAATTGTCCTCTATTTGCACTTAATGCACCAAATTCTGTTAATTTTTATTTTTCAATGCTTCAAAAGCAAAGGAACAGAGGTTGAGTCATTATATAAGAAAAATTAATAATGAATTACTTTATGAGAAGAGCAGAGAAAACAAAGCTATTGTCATTTGGATAAAAGAAATTAGCCCATGGCTTAGTTACTATTCTGTTTTATATAGCTAACGTAAGTACACTTACGACTACCATTAATAATTATTTAATTTTAAATCATAGATGATTTAAATGTTGAAAAATCAAACATCCTTTAAAAATCAAAAAATGATCTCAATGTGTCACTGTGACTGAACTGAAACAACTGTAGATCTATACTGTTTGGATATAGTTACTTATGAAACTATTTGGATACAAAATAAGAAATAAAGATAGGAACCTAGACTTGTGTAGTCTGTGGAATATCAGAGGTAGAGAGAACAATCCACAAACGTACTTTTCCTGCCTTGAGCAATATAATTCTTCACATGATATGAACAGCCACATATCATGTGGACTCTGAAAGGCATTTCTTTAAAGACAGATGATCTCCACATCACAAGCACACAAAACACTGTAAAAAAATCTTTGTAGACCTTAAGTACATTAGCAGGATATTCCTATCAATTAACTCTTAAGAGCCTGGGGTAAGAATAGATTCTGAGGAGGATCGCTGGGCTTGAAAATTCCTATTTCTCACTGGGCTTTCCTGGTAATGTAAAAATGTGACCTATAGTCAAAGCAGGCATTGCTTGAAGCATCCAGCTGGAAGCTTGCAATACACGATGACTAGCAAACACTTCTAAAATTTATCACATCTTACCAATTCATTAAAAAAAATTACTGGGGAAGCCGGGATGGCTCAGTGGGTTAAGTGCTCACTTTGCAGCGCCGGGGACCAGGGATCGAATCCCGGCCCCGGCCCGTGCAGAACCATATGCTGAGCTGAGAGCTCCCTCAGTTCAGTTCTCTCTCTGTCTCTGTATCTCTCTCTGTCTAAATAAATAAATAAATAAAAATATATTAAAAAAAATAAATAAAAAAAATAAAAATAAATTACTGGGGACTAATGAGGTAAACTGCCTTTTAAAGCTGCTATAATTAATGAAGAATTAAGAATAGTGTGAGAAGTAAGGCTTGTTACTATATTACTTTATTTAGGAAATACAACCTTAAATTTGGCTGAGACATGCCATTAGCACCACACATTGACAACCTTGGGGTTAACTGAAGGTCAAAACATGAATAGTTAGTGCAGATATTCTTAACTTGGAATCTATGGGTGAATTTCCAGGGACCTACACACTTCCTGGAAAATTAATTTCAGTAAAAATTTTTATTGAAAAATAAAATTTTGGGGAAGCCGGGATGGCTCAGCAAGTTGAGCGCTCACTTTGCAGCCCTGGGGACTGAGGATCGAATCCTGGCCCCAGCCTATGCAGACCCATATGCTGAACTGGGGTGTACTTCCCACGTGGGAGGCCCCCAGAAGAGTTCCCGTTCTACGTGGCCCCTGCCCACCTGTGTGGAACGAAACCATGTTGAAAAACTGATGATGTACAACTATGGAGGTTGCTTTGGGCCCTCCCCCTTCTCTCTGTCTCTTTCTGCCTCTGTCTCTCTCTGTCTCTGTCAGAAACAATAAAATAAATCTTAAAAAAAAATAAAAGAAAAAATATATTTTTAAAATTTATTAAGCAACTACTATCTTCTAAAAACTCTTCTAGAATTGGATATATTGGCACACAAACATGACAATCAATGTGAAACAGTAAGGAGCATAAAGGAATCAACAAATAATTTCAAAGTGATAACCATATGAAGTTAATAAAACAGGAAGAATTAGAAAGGTATTTTAGGTATGGAAGACACAGAAAGCCTAAGAAAGTAGAATTTGAAGTGATAAATGCCTGGGTTTAAAACCCAGTGAGGTCTATCCATTACTACTGTCATAGAAATGTAGTTTCAGCTTTAAAATCATTCTAAAATATCATCATTAGAGTTGAATTCTAGACTTTAAGAAGTAAAGCATTTGTCTATAACTTGAATACAGTTGACCCTGAATTATCTTACGCTATTTCTAAATTTCTGAATATTAAGTTTTTAAAATGGGTTATACTTAAAAACTTAAAACTCCATATATACAATTGATAATCAATTGGAAACATACATATATTCATATACATACACCTACATATATACACACACACCTGTATGTATATACGAGGGCTATCCGAAAAAAAAATTAAGTCATGACTGCTTCTATTTTTCATATTACATGACTGGATACTTTCTGGAAAGTCCTTGTATGTAATTAATAGATACATGTAAGTATATTAAATCAATCAATCATAGAGTGACCAGATCACGCCAAGAGTTGATCAGAAAGTAAATGCAAACATTCTGAGAAAACAGTATTTCTTCAGGCACACCTTTACAGAGTCAGCAATTTCTTGTATACCCTTAGCAGCAGCATCTTTTATGATTGGTGTAATTAAACCTTTATCTGTTGCCACAGCCACTGAAATATCAATAAAGGGCAGTTGCTTTGGGCCCTCTCCATCCCAGCTTGCATTAACACTTGGCATTTGCTAGAAAAGAAAAATAGAAAAAAAATGTTACTAAAAAAGCAGTTTTAGACCAAGGGGGTTTCCAAAAAATAACATTATTATGCATTTTAAAAGTGGATACAGCTGGACAAAAGGAAGTAAATAAAAATTCAGTCAGAAAAAATGGTTTAGATCTCTGTGTTTAAGTTTAAAAAGAATAATGAAACATCTTTTTTCAAGCAAGCTTGAGGAAGTTCTGATGAGGTACATATTTTGATCTCTTTATATCATGGTTTTAAAAAAGGACTCCCTTTGTTAAATCTGATTGCTAGAAAGTATCTAACATTTGTTACACTTCCTGCCTCAATATTTGACCAATGTGACCTTGAGAAGAGTGAGTACAGGGGTAGTGACATTCATTCACATTATTCCTGTGGCATGAAGGAAGCCTTATTTTCTAGCACAGCCCTAGGAGATATTAGCAAGACCTTAATAAATGACTTCTCTAGTTAAAGAAAGATTTCCTAGCTTCATAAACATATGATATATCCTAAATGTGAGCATGTATGTATTTCATACACATACAACTACACTGAGGATGAGAAACACAGATATAATGACTAAATGACTAGAAACAATGTGCATTGATGTTGCCAAATATCATAGGAAAAAATGATGCTGAAAAATAGAAATCAAAACCAAATTTCTCTTTTCAAAAATTCTCTTTCTAAAGAATAAGATCCACATATTCCTGTATATCCTATAAGCATGACGTTCCACAATTTGGTTCTGCCTATTTATCTAACTTCGACCACTCCCTTAAGATGAATTTTCCATTTTACTCAGACCTTGCACTGCCATGTTTGCTCATTTTCATTTCATCACTTTTCAATTGCTCTTTCCACTTCTCCATCTTTCAAGGCTCAGCTCATTCAATCAACAATGCTATTATGTCAAAATAATAAACAATAAAGTCCCAACCCCTCAGAAGATATTGAATTCTTCATAGGCACAGTAAAGTAAAAGGAAAACAACACCCTCACAAATAAAGAATATCTGGCAAATGAACTTTATTAGAAAGCTATGTAATAAAAAACTGTAAGATATAGCCTAAGTTGTACTCAAAGGAAAATTTATAATCATCAATCATCTTATTAACAAAAAATGGTTATAACGAGTTACATATTCAAGTTTTCTAACAAAATACCTCCAGCCAAGATAAATCTAAGGCAATGAAGAAATACATTAATGAAACAACATAAAAATACAATAATAAAAGCAAGACAGTGTTCAGAAAACCCTTAGGCACTAAGGACATTAAAACAATTATAAGGAACAAATTTTAAATGACTCTAGGCTACTAAGTTTGGGAATATGTAAGTTTCTAAGACTAAAGAAAAAGCTAAAGATTAAAACAGTTTCATAATTATGAGGGAAAAAATGAGAAAGTTGACAAGGCTTCCTCCTCAAAATAGGACTAGGCTCAGATATTCTTACTGGTGAAGTCTATAAAAATTCAAGAAATAAAAACCTTTATGAAACTGAAACAAGCACAAAGGAAAGGAAAAAATGTATCCAAATGCTTTTCTTTTTTTTTTTAAGTTTATTTATTTTATTAATTTTTGACAGAGAGACAGAGAGAGAGAGAGACAGACAGACAGACATTACTGAACTGGGGGAGCTCCCAGTTCAGCACATGGTTCCGCACGGACCGGGGCCGGGACTCGATCCTCGGTCCCCGGCGCTGCAAAGCGAGCGCTCCACCCACTGAACCATCCCGGCCTCCCCGCAAATTCTTTTCGATGAAGCCATTGATGAAAAAAATAAAAAAAAGAAAAGGCTGACAAAGCTAACATAAAAATTTTAAATTATAGTTACTATGATTCCTGTTACAAAATTATGAAATATTAACAAATAGCTAATGACCACCAGAGACTCACTGAAGTGGGGCAAGAACAGTTCATAATTGCAAAATCATTAATATAATTCAAAATATTATTTGGTCAAAAAGACAAAAGCCATATGAACATTCAGACTAAAAGGTATGCCTTTATAACTTTCTATCATTGTATCGTTACTTATAAATATACTTCAAATACAGCACTTACTATGCAGTGATCCAGAAAAGTAGCCCAGCTATAGGAAGAAGGCATGACAAAAGTGGTGCTGAGCAGGAAGTGAGCAAGCCTGGGGTTTTAGATATACATCTGCAGTTAGCCACCTCCATTGGGGCACTGTTAGGCTTTGCAAACTTAATACGTACGTCCAAAACCAAACTCTAAATTCCCTGCCTCAAACCTGCTCCCCTCCCATCTTCCCAATCTTGACGATGGAACACTCCACGTTTCCCATTGCTGCAGCCCAAGTCTTCATTCTTTTTCTCACATCCATATCCAATCCATCAACAAATCCTGCTGGCTCTGCTTTTGAAATGTAACCAAAATCTCTACTTCTCCTCAGCTTCATTCCTATCATCTGAGTCCAAACCATTGTCACCAGTTTCTATAGCCTCTTTGGGACCTCACTGCTTCAACCCTTGCACCTCCATGGTTAGTACTCTACACACAACCACCACAGCAGTCTCTCCTTTTCTTTTGAAAGTGTAAGTAGAATCAAGCTAGTCCTTTGCTCAAAATCCTCCAAAGCCTGCCTTCCTTCTCATTCATAAGAAAATCCCTAGTCCACACCATGACTACCAAGGCCTTGGGTACTTTGGGCCACCCTCAACTCCATCGTCTTTTAAAAATTTTAATCTCATCTCCTACCTTCTGCTCTTGCTAATTCCACTCTAGGCCCATGTCTTAAATGACACAATCTCCTCCTCACAGCTTTTGTGTTTGCTATTCCCTGTATGGAACAAAATCTAGCCGATACAGCTACTGGGCACACCTCTTGTGTTACAGGCCTTGTCTCAGTCATCACCTCGCTGGAAAGACCTTCCTTCTGAAAACAACACCCCGAGTTATTCTGTCCCCTTAGCCTGCTTTCTTTTTCTTCTCAGCACTTTCACTATCTGACGTATGTTTGTCTCTCCCAACTCAAATGTGTGTAGAGCAGAAAATACGTAGGCTTTTGTTTACTACCATATTTCTAATGCCTGGAAGTGTATTTAGCACAAGCTAGAGGATCAATTAGTACTTGTTGAATAAATGGTCTTTATTCTGCTATAATTAGCTGTAAGCCCTTTTGACTCTGTTTCTTCATCTATAAAACTGAAGAAGTCAGATTTAAATGTTTTTAGCAATAAAATACAGTGTTCGTGACTTAAAAATAAGAGTTCCATTTACCATAAAAATCCAAAGATGTGAGACTACTTTCAAAGCCAAAATTATTGGAGTTTGCTACTTACTTTAAGGGTAACAGCTGCTGCCTTGATGATAAAATCATTTACTGATACTTTAATGTCATCTGAAAGAAAAACAAGTATATTAAAATTAGTGTCCATAATTAACTTTAACATTGGTCATTGTGATTTCAAACTTATAAATTATGGACTATACTGACAAATAATGAGAAACATTACAGGTTTTTGTTTGCACGCTTAGTCAATAAGGTTTCCCTGGTTAGAAAAGCTTATATTATGAGGTCCTGGATAAATATTAACCATGAATGTAAATGTTTTCTTCTGGGCCTTGATTACATTCTTTTAAATTACTCAGATATCATACATGAGAACTTGAAGGACACAGTATAACCACACTCAGAAAAGAATCAACTACTATGTCTCTAAATAGACAAACGGTCTCTTTGTGGTGTGTATAAGAGAAAGCTTACAAGATGATTCCTTTTTTTCTCAACCTTTTCATATGTCCTTATTCTGTGTATGCTTTATAATATACTGGCTATATTAGAACAGTGGTACATGTAGTCACTTTAAAGAAACATATATAGAGAGAGGGGGGCAGTTCAAAAATTTCTTTTTAATACTGGAGCGTACAACAAAATATTTTAAGACCACTGCATTAAATAAGAGCTGCTTTTTAACTTAACAAAACAGGATATAGCAAATGCCAAAGATGAAGCAATGCTGGCCTAAGTCCTAGTATAATGAGTAAAATGAGGTTCTCTGTCTAGTTTTTGGTGCATCCATTTGAATCAATTTCTTTCCAGTATTTGTAAGACAAAGCTGAGACCCCCTCCCTCCTTACAGAGTTGATCATAACTAGAGCTGATCATAACGAGACCAGTTGATTTGTACTTTTGCTTTTCCCAGTCGCTACAAAAGTATAGGAAAATGAAAACTACACTTGATTCTTCATTGTAAGGGATTGTAGAAAAAGACTTTAAGATCAAGATCTAGTCAATGGTATGTGGCAGGAATCACAACTCCTGTCCTTATGGTATCATGGAATTTTGCATGAACAACAAGCTCATTCCAAAGGCATGCTGGAGATTTCAGAAAAGGATTAGATGAATTGACATAAACAAAAATACTGACCAAATGTCATGGCAACTGTCAGCTGCTCATTTACTTCATAGCTCTTCTAACTCAGATTTCCGTAAACACACAATTTTTTGTTTGCTTAAAACCCTTCAGGAATAGAAATATACATGAAGTTTCAGTGCTTAGAGACTTTTAATGATATCCCATACAAAAGACTAGGTCTGCAAAATTCTAACATGTGAACATAATCTTTCATGAGTTCACTATGCTTACCTTTCACAGCTTTCTTCCCACTTTATCTATCTACTACCTGTAAGTATCCACAGTGAAGACTTCTAAAACCACCTACCAGCTGAGGACTTCCAAATCTACCACCCAAGTCCACAGTCCTCACCTAAAAGACTCTGCCCCCATCATACTCCAGCATTTAATATTCTTTGGTTGATCACTTTTTCATCTTGAAACACTTTCTCTTACTGGCTTCTTTGTCACTCTACTCTCTTCTGGTTTTCCTCTGGTCTCTGTTATTCACTCATTTTCAGATTTTTCCTCTGAATGCTGGCATGTCCCCAGGTGAGAATTTTCAAGTCCATGGCTTTGATACCATTTATATGATGATGATTCCTCCAAATTCTACCTCTCATCCTGATGTATTCGGAGCTTCAGACTTATATATCCAATTTCTCACTAGGCATTTCCATTTGCATGACAAATCTAACATGTGCAAAGGAAACTTTCTCAAGTTTCTTTAACTCTTTATCACAGAAACTTTCAAACATACAGAAAGGAGACTGTTGGTGGCATTTATTGAGAAGAAGAAAGTGGAAAATAATCTGTATAGGAATATTGGACATTCCATTTGTATATGTTATGAAACAAAGTGTGGAACATGCTTACAGAATATTATGTTATAAACTTATATAAGAAAGAGGAGTACAGATACATAGGTTACACAAATAATGTGGGCTCTTTGAAAGTTCAAGAGAAAATTCCTAATTGTAAGGACATATCAAACCTGGTCATGCAAGGTTATTACACTAATCTATACCCTATACTGAAATAGTTCTGCCACATAAACAACTTCACTGCAAAATGCTAAATCCTACCAATCAATTATGAATAAAATCAAATCTACCCAAACTCTTTCAGAAAATAAAGACAGAGGAAACTCATTCTGTGAAATCTGATAACACAGCAAAAAATATCTTAATAACAGAAAACTACAGGTCAGATTTCTCATGTTCACAGGTGTAAAGATTCTCAGCAAAATTTTAAGAAAATGGAATTAAGCACTTATGAGAAAATGAGTTATAATTCATCCATTAATGAGGAAACACTCGTATAAACAAGACTGATTTAACATTTGGGAATCAACTAACAAAATTCACCATATTAACACATGGGAAAAGGAAAGATGATCTCAAAAGATGCACACAAAATCATTTGGCAAAATTCAACACCTATTCTTGCTTAAAATTCTCAGCAAACTAAAAATGCAAATTTCCTCAACCTGAAAAAGGAATCTACAAAAATCTATAGCTAACATTAAAGACTGAATTTCTTCCAAGATCAAGAACAGGGCAAGAATGTCTGCTCTTACCACTTATATTCAATCACCGCACCAAGTCCTCGACAGTGCAATAAGGCAAAAAAATAAAATATAAACCATAGAGATCAGAAAGAAAAAAAATGATACATCAGTTCATGCTAAAAATTGTTTCTAAGCAACCTGAGTTTTGAATGATTTGGAGAAGGAACACTACAAATTTAATATTTATAACCTAAGACATATTTATAATCTAAAACATTCTTAAACTATCATAGTTTTAGATTTTATACATTCTAAAATGTTAATGACTGCTTTGTTCAGGTATTATAACAAAAAGTATGATTTATGCAGTACTATGGACCCAATTTATTTCTTATAGGAAAAGAGAACCAATTCTCTTCTTTAGCACTAAAATATGACCAGATGATGAAATTGAAATTTAAAAAGCTACAAACTGCATTTCACAAAGAAAGGTTTTCATGATAGTTAGCATGTGTGTTGCACTAAATAAATGCAACTTTACTAACCTCTGACCAGATTTTGTCTAAATTTTAAAACAGCTCCGAGGTCACAATCAGCCGTAGCATATGCATGAGGTACAGTACTTTTAGATTCCGTTAACCTTTTGGCAATAACTCTTCGAATATTGCTAGCTGGGATTTCAGTGAATGTACCCTGCAAAGAAATAGCAAGCTTTCCATTAAACCATAAAAGGAAGTGGGGGTCGGGGGGGGGGGGGGGGGGAGGAGAAAACTATAGTAAAGCTGTAGAAAAAAGTGGGAAATTTTATATTTCAGTTGTGAATGGGACATCTTATGTTACTATGTTTAAAGTAATTAAAAATTAATCTAACAAAATCATGAATAATTCTTCATGAATGCATGTGTGTGCGTGTTCGCGCACACACACACATACACACTGGAGATACAGCCTGTAGGCAACTTTTGTGACAAACATCATTCCTTACTTAGTAAAAATCAAAGCAGCCAATACATCAACAAACCAACTTTAAAAGCAGTTCGTACTTAGAAAAATGACATAAAACAGAAAAAAAATAATTCAATTTACTGGGTAACCTGCCAAGTTAATTCTATTTTGGTTTGTCGTTTTAAAAAATCACATGAGGGAGAAGCCGGGATGGCTCAGTGGGTTAAGCGCTCACTTTGCAGCACTGGGGACCAGGGATCGAATCCCGGCCCCGGCCAGTGCGGAACCATACGCTGAACTGGGAGCTCCCCCAGTTCAGTTCTCTCTGTCTCTGTCTCTGTAGCTCTCTCTCTCTGTGTCAAAAATAATAAATAAATAAATAAATTTAAAAAAAAAAAAAAGAAAAAAAAAATCACATGAGGAAGCTGTCTAATTGTTACCAACCAATGTCACCCCAATAAATTTAACAATCAAAAAAAAAATCACACGAGTATTTGCTTCCTAGAAATTCATAATATAAAGTATGAACAAGATTAGTTCTTCCTGTAACTTGACTAGTTTTCCATTCTGTTCCTTGGACCTCTAAAATGAGCATGATGGATCTTAAGTGACATCTAATTCTACCTTGCCCTTCACTCCATTCTGGAACTGGATTACAATCACTTCAGGATAATACAAAGAGACAGAAAGTACAGCTGACCCTTTTTTTTTTCTTTCTTACAAACACTCTCTTTTACGGAATTACACATTTTGCTAGCAAAGTACTCGATCAAATGGAATAAAAATGCTCTCTACATACAATAAAATTTTGAAAGGTTTATCTTCTTAATTTAAATAACTTACTTTTTAAAGAAATAAGATTTGATTGCACATAAACTTTTTGAGTTATGTACTCATGAATCATTAATGTACATTAAAATACTGTTTTTGACAAAATTTATACTGTTTTCAATTCTTCTAAAATGTTATATTAATACTTCTCCATTAGAAAGAGCAATGTAGATTTGTCTTCTTGTCTGTTTATTTGCTTTTTATTTTTTAAGTGCCCACTCAACTTTAAATAAACCTGATTATCTTGCATTTCTTTTCATGAGAAGGAATGACATGAAAGGTATTAGGAAAGACAGACAGAGAGGTAAAATAGAGCAATTTGAAAACAAAAAAGAACTGTCGTACTAAATATACCCAATGAAAAATGGTTAGTTATACAAGCTCTACAGTTCTTCATAGTGAGACAATCAATTCCCTTAGTCAAAATATAAAACATTCACCAAAGGGAATCAATGTCAGCTACCAATTACTAGTATCACATCTGAGAAAAAAAGACATGAAAAGTAATATGATTATAGAGCATATATAAATGGTACTGAAGTTGTGGAACTTATAGTATATTTAAACTGAATCATAATCCCCATGTTCCTTTTGGAATTTAGCACTGTACAAACAAATCTGGTTTGTACTAGAAAATATGCAAAACAAAGCAAAACAGAGTATTTTTGTCCTTATCACTTTTAGCTACTACTAAAATAGACTGCTAAAAGTACTTGTGAAACATAAGTCATGAGTTTTATTTTCTCTCACTTAAATCTGAAACATAAAAAAGTTACTCAGATGACGTTACCGCTGCATTAGGTTGTCCAGGAGTTGACACTGGTGGGACCATTGGCCGGGGATAAGGTAGCGTGGCAGGGGCCTGTGAGGGTGAAGGTGCAGCGGGAGCTGCGGGAGGGGCTGGGGTTGGTCTGCGCTCAGTGATCTTGCCCGTCTGTTTCAACTGGACAAGCTTGAGAGCATCCCTGGAGATAAGAGAATCAGAGAACTCTGATTAGCAACAAGACTGTAAGGGAACTTTCAGAAGAAGGAGACGAGACGTGTAAGGAAGATTCAGAAATACATAGTTATCAAGGCTCTGATGCAAAATGAATTATTTGAGCTAGACAAGTAAATTGTAGTTCTTACTTGGTCTACTACATATTTGTCCAATGGCTATAATATTTGTACATTTTCAAAAACCAAACAATTAGAAAGTTATGAAAGTATTGGGATTAGGTAATTAAGTGTGTGTGTGTATTTTTTTTTTAGTCTTTTCTGGGGGGTGGGGAGAGGTCATTAGCAATTCATAAATTAAACCATACCCTCACTCTTTATACTTGTGAAATAATTCTCAGATGGCATTCACAAAGTGTCAACTTTATTGTACCTATGACTTTCATTAGGATAGTTACTAAACCATTGTTTATTTCAGTGCAAATTAGCTTGTTTATGGCCAGGAAATCACACCATTAACTTTGCTCGTATGCTATCAGCACAACCTAATGTGGGGGTGGTGAACCTATGGCACGCATGCCCAAAGTGGCACGCGGAGCAATTATTTTGGCATGCGGAGCTGTGAATACCATTTAAAAAATTATTGTTTATGCTCTTATAGACATAAAAATAATCGATACCTCTATCTCACTCGATGGGGTTGGCACGCGAGTCGAGCAAGTATACTCTTATTTCATAAATTTTGGCACTCAATCGCCAAAAGGTTCGCCACCCCTGACCTAATGTAATAAACCTAACCCACAACAACATTTAGAATGAAAAATAACTAAACTAGTAATAAACTTGCCTTTGTCTTATTCTGTAAAACAAAAGTATCTTTGTTTTTCTTTTTAAAGTATATAATTTGACTATTGAATATGTCAAGCCCTCAATTCTTATCAATTAGTCAAAGAAGAGATAAGCATATTGCTTTAAAACAATAACTCAATTTCAAAAATTTAAGATTACTACCAATGGGAATATGCATATACCACTACAGCAACTTTACATTAGTCCATATGCCTACTGGATTAATCTT
>PVKE010016876.1:0-31450 GCA_004027555.1 Craseonycteris thonglongyai | reverse complement strand
AGGTGGGTAATTTGTTTTGAGTATGTGGTAAACTTGGGCCAGAAATTCAAAATTAGAAATCCATTCTCCTGTTGACTATTTCTTTCTGAAACAGAAATGGGTCTTAAATTCTTACATGTTTAATTCTTCCAGTAGTGAATTAGTTTTGTATTTTATAATTATTCTCTACCTGTCACGATAAACCACTGTCTAGTTTTTATCACCAGTATTAAATTGCCAGTATTAGCACTGAAATATTGTTGTCATTGATAGGGGAAATATATATGCTTTGAGTCCTTGTTAGTGAAACAGTTGAGTCTAAGGTGCTGAGATATCTAGTTTATTCTACTTTACCCTTTAAGACTCAATAGTCAGATTTCATTCGATGGAAGAGTGAAGCCATTGTCTAATCAGCTTTATCTTTAGTGACATGATAGTCTTATTCCTAAATTTTGTAATGATTTTTCTCCTCTGTTACAAAAACTGAAATACATATTTAAGTGCATGTTAGTCTTGACATTTTAGGTTCAGAGTATGACTTGTATGAAATAAATGTGCCTATTCTTTTGTTTGGTTTTTGAACCAAAAAAAGATTTCTTTTTATAAGTTAATGATCTTCCAGTTGGGATTGTTAACATTAAAATCATATTGATATTGTGATGCAGAAGATAAAAATTAGGCAGTACTCACAGTACGTAGAATCTGTGATTTAAAAAGAAGTGACATGTACACCGTGGATACACTGCATCCAGGTTTGAATTTTCCATAGTATAACAGCAAATTAGAATATGTGTATATGTGTCATCAATAATGTATTATTCAAATTAGTATGATAATTTAAATGTACTATTATCTAAATTTTTAATCCCATTTCTTAGCCCTCGGTCTTGCTAGAGTCCCTAATAATACTTACTAACTTGATTTTTTTCCTGTTAGACTACCTCATGAAGTTATTTGGCTCCAAAGTGATTAAACATTGGGGAAAAAAAGAAAGGAACTTGAAAAAGTTCACCAATTAGGTAGACAGTTCTCAAATAGTTAAAACTGGCAGCAAAGAAATAAGGTTTAGCGTATTCTCTCACATTTGGCCTGGGTGTTTCATGGTCCAGAGATAAAGTGAAACCAGGCAACCTAGAAACCTCTCCCATCAGGCTACAGCTGTGACCACACTTACAAGGATAAACACATTTTTTAAATTTCATACCTATGCAGGGTACATCTTTTACACTGATAGTCTTTATCACCTTTAAAGTTTTGATCTCTTTCATACAGGACATAAAATGAGTATTGGCTACACTCAAAATAATTTCTCAGTGAAATGAATTGGTGACAAATAATAAATTTCTTACCTAAGAACCTTAATTAACTTTACCTTGCTTTCTGCCTTTGTCACTTGGCACTTCGTGTGCATTTTACTTCCACATATGACTCATCCAAAAACTTAGATGGGTTGTCAATTTAGTAAACTTATTTGGTAGCTGGAGTGTGCTAGGAATAGAAAGGTGATGGCATCTGTGCCCTTGAGGAGTTCTTGGACAGAGGCAGCAGGGGATATAACTTACCAGGCTGTTTCCTGAAAGGTAGTAGTGGTCTTTGCACATTGATTTTAACAACATTAGAATGAATCCCTTACACATTTTACTGACAGTTTACCTTGACATTGACATTTAGAAATCTGAAATGCCTTCTTAGACTAAGCTGAAATCCAAACAGCCACTGAATTACATGCTAAACCATGGTATAGATAAATAATAAATACTACTCCTAGCTGGTATGTGACTTGGTTTTCAGAGTTGGTTATTGTTAAAAATGGATACTGGTTAACTGGTCCTTGATATTAATGTAGCTATTGTAATAGGTTTAGATTTATATAGGTTTAGATTTATTTATAAATCTTTGGGAAGTCCTGAGTCTTAACTCTGGAGACCGAAGTTGAAATACTTAAGATAACAGTGGTAAATGCTGCCCAAAATGCTGCAGTAGTTAGAGAGAAACAACTTCACTGGAGGAAGTTGTCAAAGAAATTTACTCAAATTAGTGGCATCTGAATCCTTGCTCTTAAATTGGGAATTTCCAGCCAAGAAGCAGCAAGACATTGCAACCAAATGGCACAGCCTCTGCAGAGGTACTGATGTGGGTTGGATGGAACAGGTGAAAACCATGAGTTTGGGGCTGTTAAGGCAGAAAATATGTAATGTGAGGGGTTGGACAGATAGACAGGAGCCTAGTGGTAAAAGTGAGGACACTTGACTTGAAACATGGTGGAGGATTTTAAGAGTGTGATGTGAGTTTGGATTTATAGAAGCTTAAGGCATAGAGGGACTAATTGAGCTGTGGCAGTCACTATGGAAAGACATGGAGTATCTATCTTCAAAGAGACAGTATTGACATGACCATACAGGAGAAAAGGACAATGTGAAAGCTGCCCCAGTTTCTGGCTCTCTGACTTGGAGAAAAGAACTGTTGGGAGAATTACCAAAGCTGAGCAGCCTTTAGTGGGACACAGTCCAATTTGAAATGTCAAGTTTGTGGTGTCCTTGAAATTTCCCAAGGGACATGTTAGATGAGCTCTCTAGCATAGAGTGAATTAAAGCCATGGCTGACTAATTATAATGTGGTAGCAAAACAATTTCATATTACAAGTATTATACTCTTTTTTGCTGAAAGTAAAGCAGTAAATGAATGTAAACTCAGCTTTGACAGAATAAGGTATTTTTGAAAATAGTTTCTTTGTAGAGTTATTACTTAAGAACCAGCGAACAGTTATATAAATTCAAAATGCATGGTGGAAAAGATAAGAATATTTCAGCATCCTGTGTATAGAGCTTTCAGAATGAATCTGTTATTAAGGTTACTGACTAGACAACACTGACATGAATTATTGGTAGCACATATTTTTGATGTTTGCATTAAGACACTTAAGAGGTGAGAGAATATATAGAACAAAAGACTTAGAGCTTAGACTGAAGTCTGCTGTGGTTGAAAATCCAATTAAGTGAATAGCATGAACATTAGAAAATAGCTACTTGCTCCAAACAATTTATGGCAGTAGAGTAGAAAACAACACTGATTCCCCCCACCAACCCCCTACCTACCCCCACCCCCCATTTAACTCATATTTCTTTCCTGGATCTTTCTAGCCTCATATCCCACACAGTGTCCCAACATAATCCACTTACTAGTCTTTTTGGACAGTATTCCTTCAACTTGAAATTCTTTTTCCTCTGCCTCAATTTTGAGAATCAGAATTTTTTACTTGCTCTTCAAAGACCAGAAGAAGAGACAACCAGAATGGCCTTTCCAGATTGATCTAAAGGGTGTGTGTGTGTGTGTGTGTGGTACAATTTCTTGGAAATACTATTAATAAATGCCACCGTAAATTTGGGCATAAAGTGGGATTTCATTTTTTAGAAAGCATTAAAAATTTAAGACCATACCACTTCATTGGTGAATTTAAGTAGAAATTTGATAATCTGTGTTCATTGAAAAGAAATAAGTGGTGAAGTTTAGAGAAGTGAAAAATATTTGAGCCATTAGTTTTCATCTTTATTTCTGTTATAGTGTATGTGGCAGTGTGCCTGTGTCCAAATGAATATAGGTGCCTGTGTTTGTATAGCTGTTCCAGGTACAAGTTTCATGTGCACATCACTGTACACACCTGACTTTGCCATTCCTGTCTCTTTTTGCTCAAGTTCAGCCAACCTGATAGATATCCTGGCAAAGGTTCACATTCTGTGGTGGCCTCGTTGGCTGTTAGGCCCAGCAGAACTGCTTTTATATATCAATCAAGGTTGCCCATCATCATTATTTCTGGAGCAATACAACATTGTTCTACTTACTTAGAAACCCTCTGAGTAGAAGCCACATTTCAGTTTTAATAGCACATAGTGCTGGAAATTGGGCAATTGTTCTATATCAACCTAGAGGTCTCTTTTTGGGTTCTGAGTATTTCCAGCTTTTGAACTTAAAATATGCTTTTAAATAGTTGTTTTTTTAAATACCAGTCCACTCAGCTCTATTGAAAGCAATTTTCTACTAAGGCCTTTCCTATGATAAGCACACTGACATGACCATTAGTTGAGAAGTGACAACTTGGTGCCATCTTATGGTTATAAAGAAACTTATGTAATGCCTTGACCATTTATTTGCTGTTTTTCATCAAGTTTGCATCTTTAAAGCATAATATGAAAGAACTTATATGAGTCTTACAAAATATTATCTTCAGAGCAATATATAGCAAGCCCCAACCAAACAGGTGATTATAGACAATTTATCATGATAGGAAAGATGTGACAAATTTTACATTTAAGCATTAGATCAGTTGGAGGGAGTTGCAAATGAGTATGTTTTCATGTTCCTTTCTCACATCTATCCATATGATTATATGATAGGATTGCATTAGAATTTATAAGTATCTTTATACATGGAACAGGTCTGGTGGCCCAGGAATTAGCTAGAGGTTAAAAGTTAGTGAAACAACTTATTTTAATACCTTACTAACTCACCTACATGGGGCTATTTATTTAGTTTTGGGGTTGACAAACTATGGTGTGCAGTCAACTGTGTTGGCCAGAGTTATAAAGTTTTATTGGAACACAGCTACACACATTCATTTTCATATTATTACTGCTTTCACGCTATAACTATTCAATTGAGGTGAATAGTTACAACAGAGGCTATGTAGCCCACTAAACCTAAAACAATTTCTAGCCCTTTACAGAAAAGGTTGCCTATGCATATATTAAAAAATGAAAAATAGGCCTATACATTACATTCAGTGGGCCAGAAAGGAAGAGGCATCAAGTTTCTCTCCCCTCCAATCTCCCAACAGGATGTGCTCTGGGAGGGAGGCACTTGACACCAGGTTTGGTGTCACTGACTCCTGATTCTCCATCAAGGCCCCTATGTGGAGACAGTCAGTCTCATTCTGCTCTCAGAACAATCAACAGGGAGGACATGCTAGCTGTTACCAGTCCCACCTCATCATCAAGTCTCGTTCTTATAATGGGTGGAATGTTTTGATCTGTTGTTTCATCCTAGTTGAGTTCTCTCTCTCTCTCATCATCTCTCCATCTCTTCTTCACTCCCTCTCTCCCTCTCTACTCACTCACTCATTCACACACCCACCTAAACTTTTATGAGAGGTTCTGCTCCTCTCTGGTCTACTTGACCTCTCCTGCTCTCTTGGACATAGAAGAGAAGTAGGGGCTTCCCTGTTTAGTTGTTCCCTCTCAACACAACAGGTTTAATTTGAGTAGGCTAAATTATATTATCTTGCTTAGAGAAGACAAAGTTTAGTATTTTACTATAATAGTAGAAACAAAAATGCCCTATCAGTCTAGTCTTCGTGAAAAATACACTAACTCATTTTCTCAGAACAATATTTTAAACTACAAAGTACTGGTATTTGCCTAGTATTTATCACATCCCTAAGGTAAAAGTTATGACAATATTTCTTAGTAAATTTCTCTTCTGTCCACTCTTGGCTATCTGACCACTTTATGGTTATCATAAAAGGGTCAGTTTTCTTAGTTTGTCTTTAAAAAAACAACTTGCATAAATCTAAAAGGTTGAAGGGCTACAGTACTTTGTGGTTGGAAACTTGGGTTTGTGGATGTCATTATTCCCAGATTTCCACACCAAAGGCCACCCAACCCACCATTTTTACCAGTTTTCCATAGTTTCTTGGAGCAAGACAAGGGAGTGTGAGAAGCTTGCTTTCTTGATGCCATCCTGCCTAGAGGCTTCAAATATTAGACATTTCTCTGATTATAATAGTACAACATACTCATTGGAGCTATTTATAAATAGGGGAGCAGACGAGCAAAACACTTGATAATCTCAATACCCAAAGACTTTAACCTAGGCTCCAGACAGATATCCAGCTGCCCAGCAGACATCTCCACTTAAGCACCTAAAGGTATGTCTGACTTAACACATCCAAACAGAATCTCTGATTCCCCAACTATACGCCATCCTACACAAATGAATAACTGAATAGGAAGTCTGAAAACAGGGTTGCTGCCCAATATTTTAAGCAAGTATACAAATGCTGTATTACAATGAGCAGTTTTAGCAATAATTGATAGCTGTTCTCATTGGTGCATTTACAAACCCCATTTTTTTCAGGTAATGTTACTATGTATTTACTCAGTTTCTACAACAGAGCAAGTTCACTTGCTGATAGGTAGATTAATCCCCATAATACCTTCTCTAGCATAAAGTATAGTTAATTACTCTGTATCCATGGTAGCAAGTATTGAGACACTGCAAAGTAGACTTACTGTTTTTCCTGCTGACATCCTTTGATTTATTCCCCCATAATGTGAACCAGACAAAGATGGGACAGTAATGCCTAGATACACGTCAGTTCTTAGGAAGAACCAGGACCTCGGTTAATCCTGCAAAAAGTACTAGCTGTATGTTAAAACACACCTGAAAAGTTTTCCTAATCTTGTATACTAGTTCATGTGAAGGCATACTTTTTTCACAAAACCAAATGATTTATTCTTAAATTAAAATTATTAAGAATCTGATGTTGATACACTCTTATCAGCTTTTTTTTTTTTTTTCAAAAATATTTCTAGGTGTTTCTGATCCTGATCACAACAGATTATTTGTGCACAGAAATCTGTGTCTCCAGTGGTAATGAGAAAATTGATTCTTAAGACATATATACGTGTATATGTGTGTATATAAATAAATGCATAAATACTGAGAGGAAGATTTGTAACCAGGAATCTAAAATGTTATCAAGTCTAGTTAGGAATTAAAATGATTGCTGTGCGCTGCAATCATTGTCGGTCATGTGACATTCAGTTTCTCTCCCTGAGAACTGAATCTGGGAAAACAAGCAGGAAACACTTTTCCATGTATAATCTCATCTGTTTCTACCATTTTAACAGACTGGTATATTTTCTGGTGCAGTCAGTCCTCTGATTTTGAAACATCTTTTCTCAGCAAGAGGTTCTCATCTTAGACTTTTTACATGTGGATGGGCTTGAATTTTAGCATTATTCAGACCTGGAAAGAAATGCCAAAGCTACTTACCTTATCTGGCTCAGGCAGTTACTGCTGAAAGTGGGGAGGCATTGTTTAATACATTTGTTCAAAATAAACAGTATTGATTTCAAATTGGTACAAAGTACAGATTCACTTTCCATCGTTTGACTGAAATGCATCAAAGAAAGACATGCGATAAATACCAAGCACCCTACATCCATCTCACTGAAAGTATTAAGGTCACTGTGATTGGGGGTGGGCACTAGTGAAAGTTTGTCCTTTCAGAGTGAAGTGATTTCTCCTTGTCACGTGGGTGACTGCTATCCAGATGCTGCTCTGGGTCCATGCTGTAGCAGCCAGCCAAGTACGTGCGACTGAGAGGGAAAACTGGGCTTGGTCTCCTTAGGTTTTCTGGATAGGGCTGGAATATAACCAGGGCTGTTGCAGAAAATTTCCAGAAAAAATCTCTTTAATTTTTTCCTATCCTTAAACACATACAGGGCTCTTTCAAATTGGATTTAAAAACAATACAGAAAATTTCTTGATAACAAGAAAGAGGGGCAGAAAAGGCACAAATACATATGGAAAATTCCTTCTGGTCTTTCTTCATTATTTTCTGAGATTGAGCTTGGCTGCCTATTCAGTCTCTCAGCACTTATCCACTCTTTCCAGTATGGCTTCAGCCTCCAACTTGACTGAACTTGCTTTAGTAGTCTAACCCTCTTGTCCTCCTCTTAGTCATTTTGATAGTGCTGACCTCCTTTACCTTTGAAAAATTCTGCCATTAGCTCTGGCAACTACTGGTCTCGTGGTGCCTTGATCTTTCTAGTCAGTACTCTCACTTCTTCCCAGAAGATCCCTTGACTTGCTTTTGCTTTTCACGTGTGGACGTAATAATAATGGCTAGCATTCATTCCATGTTTTTAGTGCCAGGCACTGTGCCATGTAACTGAAAAAGAACATGTCATTTTATCCTTTGACAATAATTTGAACTATTGTGATCTCCCACTTTACAGATAGGGTAAACTTAGGCATAATCATTGATTATTAATGCACAAGGGGGGAAAAGAGAATTCAAAGACATTTCTAGCTATAAAGGTCTTCTAAAATTGTAATTAATATGAATTCTTTTTATCATGGTCAATTATCACGAAAGGCCTTTAGAGTTTATAAGACACACACATACACCTTTGTAAATCCAGGAATCTCAAAAAGAGCTTGTAAAAATAAAGTTCAAGTATGATTTTATCACAACTAAATTGATTACATTAGTGTTCTTGTCTAACTTCATTTCTAAAATTTATTTATTTTAGCAGTCCAGAGTTCCTTTTGTTAAACTGCTTTTTGAAGACACACATTTCCAAGCCTTAGGTGAGATTTCATTAGCTAGAACTCGGTGGGAAAGAGGAAGAACTATATACTTGATTAAAAACATAGGAAATATTTTACAAATGGAATACAGGGCATATTCTGCTTCAGCACAGGTGAAGCATTGCCTCCTGCTCCTCATATGCATTACATCTCTGTTGGAAAAATACATATCTTCTCAAAAATAGATGCGTATGACTGCTCTGTTCTTGATTCTTCTAGGAATAACCATTTCTTTAAAGGCATTAAAAACCATCCTTACTAAGGAGCCCTGTGCATTCTTCCTAAAATAATAAACAAAAATTCCTTATTTTAAGAATTCTTGTTTGAAACAGAAGCCAGTCTTTAGGGTTGAAAACTTTAGGGGCAAATGAGATAGTGTTCTTGTGTTCTGTAAGTGGCTAAACCAAGTCATACTTGGGAGGTGTGTGTGTAACACTGGCTAATGTGGTACTTAATCCTCTAAGAGTATGTATGGTACCATTAGGAAAGTAGAATTATCTGCCAGATTTTAGGAACTGAACATAAGCCTGTTCAAATGATAGCTTAAAACCACTTTTAAGGTTATTACACATGGTATATACCAGTGAGGGAGTAAAGAAAGGAGAACAAAATCTGTATGAATACAAATGAAAAGGTCAGAATATACTTTCAGATCTTGCCAAAATGTTTCATTCCACTTGCTCCTTTATTTTCAAGTTCTTTCTTTGAACTGTCCAGTACCTTCACAATTTCATTGCTATTTGTAATTTTAGCTGCCTCTAGTGTATTCTATAGAGCAGTGTCTTTCAAAGTCTTTTGAATATAATCCACAGTAAGAAATCTACTTTGCACAACCATCTAATACAAGTTTGTCCAACCCTCAGCCCAAGACAGATTTGAATGTGGCCCAACAGAAATCTGTAAATTTTCTTAAAACATGAGATTTGTGACTTTTTTTTTCCAGCTCATCAGCTATAGTTAGTGGTAGTATATTTTATGTGTGGCTCAAGACAATTTTTCTTCTAGTGTGGCCCAGGGAACTTAGAAGGTTGGACACTATGATCTAATAGATGATATGCATAGCCAATATTTTTCATTAAAAATGCTAGATATGACTTAATTTCATATCCCATTAATGGGTCAAAACCTGCAGTATAAGAAATAGCCTAGATTCTGATATTGCTACATATATCTCTAATATTTTAATCTCTTCTTGCTGTTTCCTCCTCCCATCTGACAGCTCAGGATGCTGTTTCTTATTTTGTTGGGGCTCTTTAGAGTTTCTATCTCTGCCTTAAAACCTGGAGTGTATCTAAAGAGCTAATCAACAATATTGCCACCATAGTCTCATGTACTGTAAGTATTTAAGGGTATATAGTTTTCTGTCTGGCATCCTAACTTCTATTTTCCAGGCGCTGACCTTTCATAATAAAGAATGAAGAGGAAAGAGTTGTAAAAAGATGTTTTTGAAATGATAACTCAGCTTCTGCTTAAAGGAAATAATTGAGGTAGGACTTCTCTTTTTGAAAACATAGCTGACAGAGTTGCTACAATTTAAAGGTTATAGGCTATTGTTAGTAACTTACTGAAGTGGAACATGAGAAGTACAAATGTGCTTTCACATGTGTGTAAGGAATACAGAAATTTCTTAAATCAAGTTGTATTTATTAAAAGCAGAATACAAAATACTTTGGAATTCAAAAATTACTTATTGCAGTGTTTATCCCCTAACAGGTTAGTTCTAAAGAAAAGTTAATCACTTTAAGGGAGATAAAAAAATTTTAAGAATTATATATCTGGTTGCAGACTGAGTTTATTCAAACTCTGAGGCCTCAATATGTTCCTCCATGTTTTCAAACATCAATAGCTCAAACCGATTACTTCCCTCATACCAACATTTAGCGCCTGAGATAGTTCCCACTCTGTTCTTTGACAAGTTGGTACCTTGTTTCTTTTGCCTTTTCTTTTTTGACTTTGATTTACCCTTTGGTAGGAGTAATTCAGGGGCATATGACCTTGTGGCATTGAACAGCTGTTCATAAAGTTGCTTTGCCTCAGGACACATGTTCAGGAGACTCTCTACAGAGGTCGATGTTAGAAGTTGTCGGCAGAGTCCATGCACCAGACTTCCACTATACAGACTGTTCAGTGGGAGAGAGAAGGTTGGTTAAAGCATAGGTTCAGTGCACTGGGACAACCATCATTAACATGGCTTCAACAAATGCATCTCACCACTGAAAGCTCTTCTCTAAAATTAGTGTTAAAATTACTTAAGAATAATCTGTTCCTTGAGGGAAGGAACTGAATTATTACAAAGATTACTTCTTGGCTGGTAATATATATATATATTTTTTTAAAGATTTATTTTATTGATTTTTGACAGAGAAACAGACAAGAGAGAGACAGAGAGAAGGGGGCAGGTCCAGAGCAGTCTCCATAGTTGACATTAGTTTTTCCATATAGTTTCACTCCACAGGTGGGCACAGGGTTGTGCAGGGCAGGAACTGGGCCGGGAGCCTCCCACATAGGTCCCGGCAAGAACTGAACTGGGGGCACACCCCAGTTCAGCATGTGGGTCCGCATGGGCCGGGGCCGGGATTCGATCCTCGGTCCCCGGGGCTTCAAAGCGAGCGCTTAACCCGCTGAGCCATCCCAGCTTTCCCTGGTAATATTTTTATCAACAAATTAGGTGATGGAGGCTTGCTGGTTCTGCGACTGACCCAAGGTTCAGTGACTGACCCAAGGTTCAGTAGGCCTCTTAACACTTCAAAGAAAAGGAATGCCTTTGATAAACTGAACAAGCAGTCTGTTGAAATATTAGAAAATTTAATGGCATCATTTGCAAGGTCATTCATTCACTTGGACTAAAAACCTACTATACAATGGGAGTAACTGGAAGTCTCAAATTTAATATATGACTGCCAGAGTTGACCAACTGAGGCCTTAGTACTTGATGTAAGACCATTATTTAATCAGTGTAAAAATCATTTAAAAAGCCTTGGTAATGCTGAGATGCAAGAACAATCCTACTGAAATCATTATTTAAGAGAACTATTTTGTCTTTTTTTTTCCTGTTTTGTTTTAAAGGGATTTCTGGTAACTTGAGGATCAAATCAAGAATGACTGAAATTATTAAAAGCAAGCAATGAATCTTATTTGGTAGAGGGTTCTAGGGTTAGCTTATGTATGAGGCCCAGGGATATATCAACAACACTATTAACTGCTAGGAAGCTTTTCACCTTGAAACATTTAAAGTCACACCAGCATAATTTGTATGCCTCCATGTAGCAGTCATTTATTCAACAAATATTTGAGTACTTACTATATGGTAGGCAATGGGGCTACGACAGTGTATTTTAGTAAAATAGACAAATTCCCTGCTCTCATAGAGTTTACATTTAAGTGGTGAGAGACAACGCATATATACAATTTCAACTCCATTTTCTAACCTTCTCCCTTTTATCTTCCTCATTCCCCCTAGTACCTTCTGGATGGACAATCACCAGGATGTCTAATCCACTGATCCTACCGCCCACACCCTATGCTATCATTTCTTTCTTTACACAGCTTTTAACTCTATAATCAAACCTTATGGTCGCTAACTGGTGTACAGGCTGCCTCTCCCTTCTTCATACTTGTCTGGCAAAATAACAAACCCAGATAAAGTTCACTTAAGCACCTCACTAGAAAAAAAGCTCCATGACAGCAGAGATTTTTAATGGTTTGTTCACTACACCATAGGCACAGAGTAGGCATTTAATTAACATTTGAATGAGTGAGTGAACAATATGCCAAGTGGTAAGAAATGCAATTACAGAAATACAAAAGAGTAATAGGACCAGAGTGACTGGAAGGAGAGTAACAATTTTTTTTTTTTTTTAAGATTTATTGTTTTTGACAGAGAGCAGAGAGAAGAGGGAGGGCCCAGAGCAGTCTCCATAGTTGTACGTCATCAGTTTTCAACATGGTTTCGTTCCACACAGGTGAACAGGGGCCACACAGGGTGGGAACTGGGCTGGGGGCCTCCCGCATGGGAGGCACACCCCAGTTTAGCATATGGGTCCACATGGACCCGGGGCTGGGATTCAATCCTTGGTCCCTAGGGATGCAAAGCGAGTGCCCCGAGGATGATCAGAAAAAGATAAAGTGACCTTTGAGCAAAGATTTAAAAGAAATGAGGAAACAAGTTTTACTCCACCAACAACTGCCTCTTTTTTTACTTTAGAACTGATTCTTTAAAAATGTGATCTAATCACGGAAACTTTCTTTGGGAGTATGGAAATAACTTAATGTTTTTCCTGTTTCCAGCTCTCTAGCTATAATAGCGCTCCCAAACCAATTTGTATAAAAATTATACTAAGATTAATTTTTAAAAATAACTTTTCTTTAAATATAAATAAAAGTATTTACTTCTGTGGGGTGCAGCCATCTAAACTAGTTTTCCGCAGTACTTACCGAGTCAGGTCTGGCTCTGGGAGAGGCGAGGACAGCAGCTGATTGAGATACACCCCCATCTGCAGGCAGCACTGCCACTGACAGAAGACATGAGCTGTATCTAAATCCAGCCTCGTGCCCCACCGCATCTGCTCCTTCATTCTTTGCAACTCTCCATACAACATCTTAGTACCATCCTCCCGCAGATCTTCCTTATCTAAAGAAACAACCCAAGGACAGTATTTCCAAAACCACTCTTTCAGCTTGTAATTTTCTCCATATATAAAACTTCAAATTCCATAAAGAAAAAAGTTAGTTTAAATATTCAAACTGCTTTTCTTTTCTGGCTCTTCACTATTTTAACGTCAATGTATAAAAGCCTTGCTGTGTAAATTGAAATATTATACTGAAATACCTTTTTAATGACAACCTAACTTTATTCAACCTCAAATTATTTTTTTCCCCATAAAATAGTATTTCTTCCACTGGCCTAAACACATCTGCATGAAACTCCAAATCCTGAATCTATCTCTCAGAAAAATACAAATTACTTTTAAATATCCTTGTTCTCTTCTACCAAACTTCCTTTCATGGAGACCTACATGCTATAGTCCACTTACATACTTGTGTGTTCAAAGCACATGTTAACTTCTGTTTTATGGGAGGAAAACTAAAGTATGACCCCTAGAGAATGTGGCGAATCATCCTTCTTCACATAGAAGATAAGGGGCAAAAAGCAACAGCCCTGGAAATGAAGAATGCTGCGTGTGTTCAGCTACAAGCTTCTGTAGGTTTATTTGAACAGAAGCACAAAGTAGCATCCGGACCCACTTGAAAATAATAAAAAGGAAGCCCACCTTTCACCAATTAGCAAGCAACAAGGCACTGAGCCTGCCTGGGTGCCAGGTCCACAATTCCTAAAAGAAAAGAAACAGACCCTTGACATTCCCATTCTATTGGACTCAGGTAAAAACTTAATAGGCTTGTGCTCTGAGAATTTTCTTAAACTGTATCTATTATTCAATGAGAGGAAATATCCTAAACTTGTGTCTTAACCGGTAGTGAGCCTTATTTGTTTTGCAGTAAGGTGGATGTCATATAACAGTCCCCTTCTGACAGTTACTCTCACACTGGGGTGTCAGGGAGTCTGCTGGTTCATTCTTTCATTTAACTTATCTTATAAAGTAAACTCTAGAGTAGCACTAGCCAGTAGAACTTTCTGCAATGATGGAAATGTTCTAAATTTGCACTGTCCTCTAGCCACATGTGGCTACTGAGCACTTGAAATGTGGCTAGTAGCTATCATTTTAGATAGCACTGTTCTAGGGTGTTAACTATTACACATATTTGTGTATAGTGTTACAGCATTCATAACCTTTTAAAGAGAATAATTCCATTAGAGAATTGAAGTGTTCTAATACATCAACATTTATTTCACTTACATTTACTTAAATGTAGATAAACTTGCTTCAAAGTGTATTTTTTCCAGTAGAAAGAGAAATTACAATTTCTACATCACTATTTACATACTAATTAAAACTTACAATGGAGAAAAAGAAAAGTAAACAGCACAAGCATGAATGGTCATTGTAGTTGTAGGTATTCAGAAGTTTCACCAATGGGAAGTTTTTTAAGATTTGTTTATTAAGATTTATTGTTTTTGACAGAGAAGGGGGAAGGCCCAGAGCAGTCTGCATAGTTGTATGGCATCAGTTTTTGACATGGTTTTGTTCCACACGGATGGGTGGGGACCACACAGGGCGGGAACTGAGCTGGGGGCCTCCTACATGGAGGCACACCCCCTTGAGCCAGGGGCCAAATCGGGGGGTGAGAACTGAACTGGGGGCCTCCTGCATGGGAAGCACACCCCAGTTCAGCATAGGGGTCCAAATGGACCAGGGCCAGGCCTTGATCCTGAGTGCCAGGGGCTGCAAAGCAAGCACTTAACCCGCTGAGCCATCCCAGCTTACTAATGGGAAATTTTAAATAACTTCCTACTGATGATGTTGCTGCAGTATTGATGGTAATCATAGGAACAGAAAATGTGGAATACAAAATGCTACCGGCATATCACAGTCACACTTCATAGATTAAAGCGTTAGTGCCAGGTAAGGTGGAATTATGTGCTATCAGTTCATTTTCACTACTGTGCCCTTGAAGTCAAACCTTCCAGCACTGAGCCTGGCACATGGAAATACTCAATAATTTTAGCCAATGAATAAACAACAATATTAGTACCTCAGTGTGTAAGTTCTTATATAACTGACAGGAGTAGATAATCTAAGAATATATTTTTTTTATTTGTTTAAACTCTCTGTTATATGTAAGTCACATGAAAAAACATAGTCTTGAAATTTCCAGATACCTACCAGGGCTATGGATCATGGTATGCAAGGGACCCATCAGCATCCCCAGCAGTAAAGCTTGCAGGTGATGTAGCTTTGCCTTGGTCTCTGTGTGTTGCAACCAGTAGCAACTGACGGCAATGGGCAATTTCAACGAAGTAGGGATTGGGTCCAGGATGGTCTGTTTCACCTTCAGCGTTTCTAACAGAAGTATCTGCCGTTTAGCCAAGGAAAGCTGAAAATACATACCAAACAACCTGCAAGTTACTTTGGGAAATTTTTTTTTTTTTTGCTAGTATGAAGATATAGTACTTTAATGAAAATGAAACTGCTGTGTCAGTTTCTTATCTTCCTGTGGAAAGAAGTCTAGCCACACTCAAAGCATTTAGAATATTAATAAGTTGCTTAATAAATATGGTTGACTGGATGTATTGTCTACTGCCACTACACAGCCCTTGCTCTTGTCATTCTATCCTCTGTGTAGGCTAGTGAGCATCTTTAGTGCACATGCCACTTAAGTTTGTTAAGAATTCAATCCTCAGGCTCCACCCCCTAAATTTTGATTCAGTAAATTCAATCCAAGGGGAGCCCAGGTATCTGCATTTTAACTTCTTTGATAAAGATCTATTTTTTGCTTTTGAGAAAGATCTTTTCTTAATTACACCATTATTTGCCAGTGATTACATAGGCCCCACCTTCTCCATGCTGCCTCACCGCCAGAAGGCACTTAGATTCTATGTACCCTTGTGGCATTATCATGTAGCCTTCTTATTGTTGAGTCCTATCTCATGTTCCTACCCAGATGAATATTTTATTGTCTGTTTTACCCCACACAGGGATTGTCCAAGGGTAGTTACTTGTAGGAGAGGTATAGGAATATTTCAAGACTACCTGCATTGTGCTGGCAATAACACACCACACTCACTTACACTCTGTGTTTTAGAGAGTGCACTTCAAATGAAAGGAAGTAAACAGCTATGAGGGCTTTGGGCTTCTTACTGAAATAATTTTACCTAATGCATCTTAAGACTTAAGAACCATAAGAAACTTTACAGGCCACAAACTTTCACAAATAAGGAAATCAGAACAGGGTACCTTCAGGGGGACTTTACAATCAAACTTTAAGAGAAAAAAAAAATAGCTGTATTCCTAGTGTGTGCATGCAGCCAGAAAAGGATTTCTTTCTTAACTTTCTGAAAGAATTAATCTGACACATTTCTCAGTACCAAACACCTAGTTAGTAATCAGTGTGTTGACAGCTGAGGATAAGATGTTACGTAACCTGAAATGAAATGCCTCATAATTGACAAAATAATTTCAACATCAGTGCATGACAGCAATAAATACTGTACATTGCAAATACTGGTTTTAATAATACTGTGGTGAAAATTTTAAAATTAGAAATATGCAAAGTGCTTTACAGTATAATTAATTACCCCTATGGGAAGTAGCATTAAATACTTAAAGTTAAAATAAAACAAAACCTATTCTTTACAGTCTCCTAAACTGGTAGAAAAACCCACCAAGTAAAGGCTAAGTAAATACATGAATTCTTTCCTGACATATAATTCTAAAATTACTGATTTCTCTAGCCAAGTTACAACTTATGAACAAAGCAGAGTCTGAGCTTGCCTTCAGAGATGTCCAGCCCTCACTAACTCAACAGCCTCAGGCAAGTTTCAAGCTTTTTTACAGTCAGTTTGATTATCTGTAAAATGGGCATTATAATGAGTTATACAAAATGTTTCATGGAACCCACCAGTCCTTAGCCCTACCCAAAAGGAGAACTACTCTGCTCACCGCCCTTGAATTTGTTAGGCTTTATTTATGTGGCAACTCCTTTCCCTTCCTCCCAGGGAGACAGAAAGCATACGTAAGCCTGCAGAAGAAGCCACCACACTGAGGCAGAGGTGCCCAGAGGGAGGCTCATCTTGGCACTGCCTCACTCACTCCCCAACAAGGATCCACTTCCACTGCTCCTCATAATTAACCTTTCACTCATTAATTCGAGTGGCACTCTGTCCTCTGCAACTAACATAACCAAAATAGAAACCCTATCCTATGTGGTTACTGTAGAAATTAAATGAGAGGTTGTAGAGTTTCTATACAATAGCTGGCACAAAGCAAACGATCAAAGTATTACCACATCATGTTAAGAAACAAAATGAATAGATACTATCACAGAGTTTCTATACTTTTACCTGTCTCTAGAATCACATTTGCACCTGGTACTGTTTTAGAATTATCATGGGCTAATTAGAACTAACTACATTGAGCTAAATACAGAATTGATTTGCTATTCCAAGGGAAAACCAAACGATAACACTGCACAGAGTGAACTAAAATTCACCCTACTTGAATACAAATACTTGATGAGAACACTTGTCACCTCCACTTAGCAAGTATAATCTATATGCTACACTCATTGCCTCAACTGGATTTTCATATGGGGGAAAAGTGTCCTGATCTCTATGTTACACCATATAGAAACAAATCAATTCTAGATAGACTGTAGATCTAAATATGAAAGGCAAAAAATTTTTTCATTACCTTTGAGTAGGCAATAATTCTCAAGGTCATGAAAACGATAACTGCACATAAAAACTTAAATTAGACTATATTAACTTCTGTTTATCAAAACATACTAGTGAAAAGACAATCGACAACAAAGAAAATTCACAATACACAGGTCCTGTATGTAAAAAAAAAATCATGAAAATGGGTAAAACACTTTGAACAGAAACTTGCATAACAGAATATCCAAATCGCCAATGAAAACCTGAAATGGTTCTCAAATAAGTCATCAGAGAAATGCAAATTAACACCTACTAAACTGACTAATTAATGTAATGCCCCTAGACAACCATTCAAATAGTTAAAAATTTTTAAATAGAAAATACCAAGTATCAGTAAGGGTGCCCAGTAAGAGAATCTCTTATAAGCTGCTGGTAGGAATATTAATTGGTAAAAACCACTTTACTAGACCATTGGCATAACTTCTAAACTGAATATATGTAGCCTACAACCCATCAATTCCACTCCTAGGTATATATGCAATAGAAATGACGTGTAAGTAGAATGTTCATATTTTCACTAAATGGTGTACTAGAATGTTCATAGCGCTATTTGTAATAGCCCAAACTGCAAACTACTCAAATGCCCATCAGCTGTAAGATGGAAATACCAATTGTGGGATGTTCACACAATATAATAATACACAGCAATGAGAAATGAATGATTTATAACTACTCACAGTAATGTGAATCTCACAAACATCATGTTGAATAAAAGAAACCAGATCAAAGAATTCATACTGTATGATTCAATTTTTATAAAGTATAAAAACAGCTAACTATTCCATGTTGTTAGAGGACAGAATAGTGATTACAGAGGTAGGAGATGGGTGATTGGAACTAGATACTAGGGAGAGCTTCTGGGGTGCTGAGAATGACTCTTCATCTGGGTGCTCTTTACATGGAAGTGTCAAGTTGATGAAAGTTCATCAAACTGTATATTTAATCTGTGCACTCTGCTATATGTGCATAAGCAGGGAGGGATGAACTGCAAAGAGGCAAGAGGAAACATTTAGGGGTGATGGAAGCATTCATTGATTTAATTTGCAGGATGGATTCACAAATGTAAACATTTACACTTTAAATATGGGTACTTCGTTGTACAATTATTTCTCAATAAAGCCAGTGAGGTTTTAAAAAACCCTCCCAACAGCACCATTTATGTTGTGAGGAGAAATGTAATTTCAGCAAGACACCATCCTTCCACATGGTGCTAATTTCAGTTTTATTGGCGTGGGTAAAGTTTTAATAAATTTCTTCTGTCTGGAATTTGACCTATGCTAAGTTCTGTAGCCCTGGAAACATGGTAAGTTAATCAGTTGTGTTACTAGCATGATAAAAACAACTCTTGTAAAACTGTAAATGAACTGTAAACACCAAATGGGGACACCATATCCTGGGGCTTCTCTGACTGCAATGACTTGTAATTAGACATGTCCCTTGCAGGGGCCTTGAAAGCTAAGTCGCTGGAACTGTTACAAGAAAGACTGGCTCCTATGGGGAAGGATGCCAATGAGCCGCCTTCTTTCTTTAACTGAGACATAATCCACATATCATAAAATTCATCCTTTTAAAGTGGCTTTCGTTTATTTATGAGCCTGTGCAACCATCAGGAGTTCCAGAACATTTCATCACCCCAAAAGAAACTCTGTTCGCATTAGCATTCATTGCCCAGGAGGCTCTTGTGCCCACCTGATGTGAATCCCGTGTACTCCTGCCTGAGCTGTCAGTCTAGGGAAGCTAGAGGCTAGTTCCTGGTCTGCTGTGTAGGCCAGGGATGCACACAGCTGACATTTGGGCCTAGATCATTCTTTGCTGTGGAGAACTGTCCTGTGCATTGTAAGATGTTTAGTTGGCATCATTGGCCTCTCCCCACTAAATGCCAGGAGCAACCCCAACTCCCAGGTTGTGACAATCAAATGTGTCTCCAGACATTGCCTGGGGAGGGGGTGTGTGAAATCATCCCCAGTGGAGAACCAATGGTGTACTGCTGCAAGGGCTCCCACATTAAAGGAAAGCCTGATTCAATCCTGCTTGGAAGCTATGGTTGCTGTCTTATATCCTCAGTAGACTGGCACCAAGAGCAGCCTATGAGAGTCCCATGAATCTGAATTATTTAGTTGGATTTAAGAAAACCTGGAAATGGTGGATGCTGGGATAGCTCAGGGGTTGAGCACTTGCCTTGCAATTGCGAGGTTCAGGGTTCAATTCCTGGCCTTGGTCCATGCAAACCCATATGCTGAACTATGGCATAACTGGTAACCGTGGAGATAGCTCAAGGTTCTCACCTCCCACAAGGGAGGCACCCAGTTTGGTTCCCACCCCACACAGCCCTACATCTACCTGTGTGGAATGAAACCATGTGACAACTAATAATGTACAACTGTGGAGACTGCTCTGGGTCCCCCCTCATTCTCTCACCTCTCAAAAAATAAATCTTAAAAAAAAAAAGGAAAACCCCCAAATGGGTATTTCAATAAGTATTGTACATTTATCTGCACTTAATTTGTAAATTTAATTGTATTAGCAAAAGCAGTTTCATATCTGTTTGTAATTTTTAATTTGCGTAATATAAAAAAGTAAACAATGGGATCCATGAGAATTATTTTTTTTACCTTGAAAAGGGGATTGGTCTGAGTGTTACTCAGGTTTAAGTAACACTGACTTAGGCTAAGAGTCATGTTTTCATTATCAGACTAAACAAATCACTGTGATGCCATAAATTAAAAGCCAATAAAGTCCTTGTCATAAAAAAAAAAAGAAAAATTAGACCCAAGCATCAGTATTGATCATGTTAGTTGAAAGCTTATGCAGTCTGATATCAGTTATGCCTATACTCAATGCCTTTAAGCACACTTTTTTTTTGGTAGCTTAGAATTTTTCTTTTCTTTTTCTTTAGCTATATAACTCCATTCTATTGATCGCTAGTATCAACAGAATAGCAGTAATAACCATAAAATAGCACAAACTACTGAAGTACAGTGGAAATGGCAGATTTGGAGCTAAAAGATCTAGGTGTGAGTCCTAGCACTGATAGTCCCTAGCTGAGGTAGTTACGGTACCTACTTTGAGCCCTAGTTTTCTCACCTATGAAATGGGAGCAATATGGCAACCAGCCTGTTTGTTATATTAAGAGAATATACATAAAAACTCTTTGTAACCTGTAAAGGGGCTTTACAAAAATTATATTAGTATTATGAACACTTACCTCTGTCAATTTGCTTAAGTCAGAATGATCTTTGGGCAGTTCTATTGCATGAACAATTGATGTTTTGATATTTTTATTAATCCTTTCCACTTCGCTGAAAGCTAGAGTCTGAGAAGGCAATGCATTCCAGGACATGTTTTCCAGATGTGGAGAAGCATTCAAAAGAAGCCCGTAGATGATTTGCCGGATGGGCAGAGCTATTCTGTGGGCATTTGGTTGCTGCATGTTCTCTACCTGTGTGTGAAGAATGGTCCGTCTTAGCACCAAAGCATCGCTGATGAAAGGAGATAGCTGGCCCTTGGCCAAAGCCGTTAGTACCCATTCTGGTAAACCTAGATTCAAGGCGTCTGGACAGACGTAGGTGCCACACTGGAAGAAATCCTGCAGCTTCACCCGGGACTGCTGATACTCATCCATGGAACAGCAAAGAAGTCCCTTAATATTTTCTCGATCCTTTTGGGGGAGGTATTTCAGAACATTATCTAGTGCTTCAGTAGAGTCAGCAAAACGAGACAACCAATTCAGAAGTCCCAGAACTCTGTGGTGTCTCTTCCCCTTAGAACTGGCAGCTCCAAGAGGAAGATGTACATTACCTAAGAATCTCTCCATGATGGGCAGATTAATATGGTCATTTCCACATAGCACCGCAAAGAGAGGTAGTATAGCTTTGTTCATGTTGTTGAAGTAACGGCAGAGTGCATCAAGGGAAAAGCATTTGGCAGGGATATAGTAGTCTTGTGTGCCCTTAATAGTGCTCATGTTTCTCCACTGAAAGGTATTCAATGGGCAAAATCCAGTTTTCAGGTCAAAAATGCAAAAGTCACTATCTGACGATAACACAGGGCAATTCCAATGATTAGCCAGTGTCATAATGTCCCGATCTGCTTCTGAAAAGCACTGGACAAAACATACCTGCAGCTTGATCAAAACCTGTATGAACACTTCCCGGATAAGTAAGGGACATACATACCCACCCCCACCAATAGAAAGGGAATGAGCCGTCTTGATCTTCTCTCTAGCTCGATCCTTCAAAGTTGTAAGCTTTTTATCTGAAATGTCACATCCTCCATCTAATACAACATATGGATGTATATTACAAGCAAACAGTGATTCAAAGAATTTTTGTACAACAGCTGCAAAGGAATCATAGTCCCCTCCATACCGAAGCTCCAAGTGTGAGTTGAAGCAAAGCCGGTAGAAGAGAGCATAGCCATCAATAATAATTTTTGTGTCTCGCAACTTCAAATCAGTGAAGAACTCATTACTATGATCCTCCACAAAACTCATCAGTCCTCGGATACCCATGATGACTGTCTGAAAAATTGCCTGTTTAAAACAAAACAATAAAACACACTTTCAATGATGCTTTTTATAGGAGACCAAGTCACAGTTTCAATCACCATCAAATCAACAGAATATGTTACACAGAACCCTTTAAACACAACATATTAGGTGTCAGCACCTCAATTCTTACCTAGATTCTTAGGTAACACCAACTAGCTGGGTGCTTTTTCATTCTCTTCTGCTTTCCCCATGTGTTTCAACAGTTTCAGAGAGTTTGATCTTTGGACACAAATTGAAGCTGATGATGATTCTAAAGAAAAATCAGTTAAAGTCCATTGCGTACACACTAGTATAGAACTTCTGTATACTTTGATACTGAGATAATTGTCATCCTCTTACAATATAGAATATTTTGTGAGGTCAAAGTAAAAGGCCCTAAGTCCTAAAAATTATATCCTTCTCAGTCTCATAATTAATAAATCAGAAATCATTGAGCTTCACCTGTAGGGTATATGACATGGATCCAGTTTTTCTTTTTGAACGATCAGTCTGGAAACTTCTCAGGCCTTGGCTTATACACGGGCCCATCTTAATTGGCAGTTTTGAGTAAGGAAAGTTTCGTGCTTCAAGGAACCTAATTCTCCAGTTTCACTCTAACCGGCTTTTATCTTCTTGTCTTTGCAAATATTGCCCAATTACTGACAATATCTTTCACTATTAAGTCACAGGATCAGTATTACTAGTTTCTCCTCTGGCCTCAGGATCCAATATGGCTCAGTAAGACACTGTTACAAAATCATGAGATTTTGTCAAGCTCAGATTTTTTTGCATTAATTTTTATATTTAAAGATACTGCATTAAAATTTATTTATTTTGATTAGTTTTTGAGTACCCCCTTGCATTTTGCCCTGACATACTTCACCCTAGTCTTGGCTGTATCTCAGCACCGTATTCTGTATAGTACATATTTCTTTAGAAGTCTGTCTTGTAAAGCTTATGCTAGCAGAGGCCGTGTCCGCTTATCCTCATCTAATGACAGGACCTGCAAACAGTAATTGTTCAACAAATGAGTGCTAGGTAGGAGAAAGACACACACAGGTTTGATCTAAATCCTCAAATGTGGGCCTTCATACTTCGCGCCACCCGGGCCCTTGCAACCCGCCACCCGGACCAACAGCAGAGCCCACCTGCGCCGTCCTCCCAGAGGACCAGCCCCATTAGAAGCTCCCAGGAGCCAAGCGTGGAGGGGAAGCCGGAAGCGCTGGCACCTGACTGTCCAACCCCAAGAGCGGGGACCGGAAGTCTCTGGGTAGGGATTCAATGGGAATCCCGGTTCCGTGAAGCCAGCAGCGCCGCACTACGCCGGGGGTAGCGCTCCGGCGCGAGGTCGCGAAGGAAGGTTGGGAAGTACGTCCCAAAATGGCTGCTGTCAGGGAAGCTGGGCCCGCGGGACCTGCTCTCTTCCCCGCCCACTTGAGTTCAAGCGCACAGCCGCCTCGGTGACAGGCTCTGGGCCAACGCGCCCGACCTCCCAGCATGCCCCGCGCTGTCTCCCTGGCAACAGTGCCCAACACCCGAGGCCGATAGTGGTCTTGGAGCTCCGAGGGTCCTTACCGCCTAAAGTACGTCCACTTACTGGTGGGATTCTGAGCGTACCCCGGCGCCGCGGCTCCTCCACGCTCCACCTGGAAAGGTATGCGAAAGGCGCCCCTGGCACCGGGAACGGTGACAGCTTCAGCCCATTGCGGTCGGGGTCTGCATATCAGCCTCCATGCCTGCGACCTCCAGTCCCTCGACGCCTTACCTCCCGGATTTCCTCCAGTCTCCGGAGCAGAAGTGTTGCTGGTGTCCCTTCGATCTAGGTTAACCCGCTTTGCGAAAATGTGAAGTTGGAAAGAAGTTGAAGCAAGGAATTGTTCGTTTTACCTTAAGGTTAAGGTTTCCCTTTAAAGTTAGATTCCTACTTTAGCAGAATCTGATGTCATTTATCGTTACCCCGGAAGAGAACTACCTGGCTTCAACCTGTGATATAAACACTCCCTTCCCTTGTCTTTTGCGCCCATTCAGATCTGCTTCAGCTCCAAGGGTCAGTTTGCACAGGGAGATAATGGCTCACCTTTCACGCAGTCCCCATCCACCTTTCTAAGTCTTCTCACCACACACACTCCCTTTCCCCCCACTTGGTCTGTTGACGCTTATTTGCCCTAACAGAGTTTATTAAACACCTACTATATGTATCCTCGAATGTCAGGCACCAATGATGCAAAGGTAAAGAAGGTGTATTCCAGGTGCTCAAGTTCATTCACAACCCTTTGAGATGGGGATGAGGGTACCTTGACAAGAGAACAGGTAGTTCTGGAATTTAGACAGTGCAGTATATTCTCAAACAACCGAGCAGCTTTATGATTGGAGACTAAAGGGGTCGGGGCCTAAAGGTGGACTGGGAAGGGGGCTGAGGGCTGAGTGTGAGGCTGAGCCAGAGGGAAACTAGTGCCAAAGTACACTGTGACGGGGCCAGACAGCTTAGACATTGCTGGGTGTAAACGCTCATCTACAAATAGCAGCTGCTGGGAAATAGGATTTCTCAGAAGTCCAATTATTCTGTCTTTGCTAAACAAGGACTTTTATCTCATCTCTAAAATAAGAATTACTAAGTGAAGTGACGGGTCATTTTACAAAGGTTGTGAGTCCATACAGCTTTCTTATCAGCTTAATTTGACCAGAAAATATCATTTGTACATATGCTCGCAGAGGAAGCAAACAAAAGATACATTTGGAGGCCTGCTCTCCACTTACTTTTTCAGCAAATTTCACTAATATTTTCTGTGCTCTTGATAATCCCAAGTAAATTTTTATTTTGAGGTATGGGCCTCAGCTCTGAAGTTCAGACCCAATGTTAATGTTATTTTAATATTGTCATGAGCACATAGACACTCGGGTGATTTGGTTTCTTTCCCCTCTTCTCTCTTCTTTATCTCCCTTCCTCCCTCCCTTCCTCCCTCCTGCTCACCCAGCTCGCTGGCTCCCTCGTGTGCGCTCTCTCTCTCTCTCTCTCTCTCTCTCTCTCTCTCTGTCTCTCCTTTCTTTTCCTTTGAGGTTACTAGACTCCTTCTCGCTGGCATCAAGTGAAACTTACCTGATTAATACATTATTTCAAGAAGGAAAAATGCTATAAATGGACATTTACTTGTTTATTTTCTATTCTGAAGCTCATTGGCCATGTACCCCAAACTATATGGATAACATCTTGTTTTATCATTCTATCATTCTATCATTTTATCATTCTATACAATAGGTTTTTGTCTTATAGCCTTGGAGTTGTTGGCTATGGAAACCCTACTCTAAGTTATAGAATCTTCGATTTATAACCATGTTTTCAATAGACATAAAGCAAAATCCATTTTTCATGATTACTAACAAAATATTTTACATTTTGATGAAATGTAAAATTTTGATTCTTCCATGCACATGAGTATGAAAAACCCCTTGAGGAATTACAGATTTACCAATAACATTTATATTCAGGTAACATTACAATACAATTGTAGGTTTGAACTGCTTTTGTGACACTTCTTATTTCCAATCCAGGGAAATATATATATGGTGTGTGTGTATAATTGAAACTTTAGAAATTGCATCAGAATTTGCTTAGGATGAGGAAAAAAAATCATTCTGAATTCTTTATTGGTTTTTTTGGGGGGGCGTTGACAGAGAGAGAGAGAGATACAGAGACAGAGAGAGAACTGAACTGGGGGAGCTCCTCAGTTCAGTGCATGGGTCCGCCCAGGCCGGGGCCAGGATTCGATCCTTAGTCCCCAGTGCTGCAAAGTGAGCGCTTAACCCACTGAGCCATCCCAGCTTCCCCTCATTCTGAATTCTTATCCCTCTTCACATTTATCTAATAAATGCAAACAACATGGTTTAAAGTCTACAGAAGAAAAAGAATCTAAAAACAAACCAAAAAAACCAGCATTATGCTGATTTCTTGTTTAATCCTAACTCACTATTTGTTACTCAAAATAGATATAAGATAGGAAGAAAGACAAAAGCGTTGATGCAGAGGTATAGATTTAAGAAAATGATAATGTTCTTATATATGGATTTTTTTAATGTAGTTTTTAAAAAACATACAAGATTATTTATTGGAAAATATATATACATCTCAGAACTTTGGGGAAATTTGACTGTAACTCAGTTTTCCCAAGTTTGGAAGTATTGGGGAAGATTCTTTCTGCCTTCTAGTGGAATCTTCAGTACCTTTTAACATTTTTTTCTTTCAGGTTGTTAACGTTAATACGGTGTCATTCAATCCACTAATTGAGGTGCAGGTATCACTGTAAAAAAAATTACACTTTTTGTTGTGAATAGTTTAACATTCTTTATACCTTATTTCTGGACTTTTCATCTTCAAGGCATTGACCAAATACTACTTGGATGAATTTGATCATCTCCTAGGAGACTTGAATGTTAAATTTCAATAAACAAATCAGTTCTCTCTTATTTGGAGCAATGCTGCAATTCCAAGAAGTTGCTAAGTATATGAATGCATCAATAGCCACTTCCACTTATCCAAAGACCTTAATTGCAAGACGATATGTTATTCAACAGAAACTTGGCAGTGGAAGTTTTGGAACTGTCTATCTGGTTTCAGACAAGAAAGCCAAACAAAGAGAGGAATTGTAAGTAAAAATACTTCATACAAATCTTGGCTGCCCTGTATGTGTAACTCTTAGTTGATTAAGAACATGGAGTACCCTTCACTTTGCTCTTTGCATTGAAGTTACAAATTTAGTAAGAGATAGAAAAGTTCCTTGAATGGTGTCTCAGATCAGGTTTTTAAAGGCATTTCGGCAAGTAAGTACCCAAATGACCTAGAGAAGGAAAACAGTGTAGATTATGTGAAAATAAACTTTTTATGCATACCAAAAATCTCAATTACAACATTGTTCCCCCTTAACTTGATTGGGATTTCTTGAATGTTAAAATGAGAATTATTTATAATGACTGCAGTTTTAGAAATTTAACGAAATGCAAATAAATGGAAATTCACATTTGAGGTGAATAGGATGTACTAAAGGAACTATCCTATTAAATTATTTTTTTGCTTTTTTCAAAGTATGTAGTCATACAGCCTTAAACAAGACACAAAGAAGGACCTAGTAATCACACTTCTGGGTATTTATTCAAAGAAACCCAGAACTCTGTGTCAGGGGGAAATGTGTATCCATATGTTCATTACAGCACTGTTTGCAACGGCCAAGATGTGGAGGCAGCCGGGTATCCCTTGTTACAGTAGTGACTTGAGTAGACTGTGAGTCCAAGCCCATCCAAACAGTGATTATTACTAGCCCCTATGATATCTAGGTTCATATGATATGCATTTGTAAATTTAACCAAATCATGTGACAAAATGGAGTGATATACAGTAGACACAGTGGGTGTAACTTTTCCATCAGTGTACTGCAATTTATCAGTGTGCCACGTGGGGGCATCGCTCTACCACTGACATTTTTTATGTACTGTGAATTTCAATTACAAGGTAAACAACACATTCCTTTACATTTTTATTGACTTTCTGCGTTAGTATGGCCTAAAAAATGTGCTACAGGCATTGTACTTGATTAGTTGCTGTTTGAAGAGTTTTCTTTTTGGCATAAATATCTTGCATTCTTTTTTAGTTATCACAGTAGAATAAAATTAAACTTAAAATGAGTAGAGGTTTTTTTCCCTTTATTCTACATCATGAAATTTATAAAACAATATTTGGAAATATTTTCTTTCATAATTATAGAAACGGGTGTAATGGATGTGAGGATATAATAATATTAACCCACTTGTAAAGATTATTCTAATTTTGGTTCATAATTTTATACTTTTGTTCATCTGTCAAACATTTTTTAAAATTTATTTACTTTTTTAAACAAACCCATAAGATTTGATGAGCTAAGAAGTTACTTTGGCCCTCAACATAGTACATGTAATTTAATAGAAAAGATGTGTTAAGGAAATAGACTTACCCTAAAATACATGATTAAACTTGTACATGATTACTTGTAACTGACAAAATATGAGGGCCATCCAGAAAAAAATCCAGCCATTGTCAATATAACGAGAATGAGTACATGGCTGGGTACTTTCTGGACAGCCCTCGTACGTAAGTCATGGCCACAGTTGCACTGAATTTCAACATTCATCTTATCAGCATAGAATGTTGGTTATAAGGGGTTCTTTTTTATTTTATCACACCTAAAACACAATGACATTATTCTGTGAAGGTGATTTTCTGCTGTAGTTTTTTGTTTTGTGTTATTTAATATAGTTTATGTATTAAACCTTTGCTTTGGACTGAGTAGTAGGGAGGAAACTGAAGCAATAGGAAATAAGGCTTGGCCCTCATGAGCTTCCAGTGTAGAAGAGAGACCGAATAAACATATGCACTCGTAAAACAACTGGCAAATAGTTTACAGTGCTTAAACAGCTGTGTGGTAGGTTGATCTTAGAGGTATTGGAATGGCCACTGCACAGTTCCCTTTCTAGGTACATATGGTCATTAGCTTACTAGTTTCTGTGTATTATCTAACAGATTTTATTCCCTCCCCCCTCCCCCTTGGTCTTGTTTATGTAAATATCCAAATATTTTTCTCTTAAATGTGCACCTACACATAGGCCTTTGCCTAAATATGGTCAACATGGTTAACATGGAAATACTTTCTCGTCCCACAGGGCAGTTCTTCCTAGTATCAAATGTCTAGCATGAAATGAGGATTGGGAAATGAATTAGGAAAGGCTGACAGGTCCTTAGAGAAATGTCCTCAAGCCCACACATTGAGGCCTAAACCTCCCGAAAGAGCTCTTGGAGCTGTATGAGAGTGCATTTTAAAAAGTTCTAACAAGCAAATCTCCCATCCAGCCAAAGAAACAAAATGGAGGAGAGGTAGCTAATGGAGGAGAGTTGCTTCTAGAAGTAGATACACTGACAACAGAGGAGAGTGGTCTTAGACCTTAAGAGTAAGGGACATAAAAAGTCATAAAGGAATTATAACAATAATTGAAAGAAAAAAACAACCACACACAATAATCTGGGTCCGTCATTGTAAAGCTAAATAGCTCTCCTTAGTCCATCTCTCCTGAGAACAGATCAGACTTCCAGCCCAGTTTCCAAAGTGTTGTGTTGAGATATAATCACCAACAGAGTGGGGCTGAAGGGGTCCTTTGAAGGACAGAACCATGGTTAAGCCACCACACTAAGATCCAGTCCTCAGTTTTTTTTCTTAATATACTCAGAGATGGTCAGTCTTGGTTAGGGGCTTATGTTAACTAAATTGGGGCAACATAAATCTATAAATCATGATGCCACTTCTTAATTTAGGGGCTAGAATGAATAGTATCTCCTTTCATATACCCCCCCCCCCCATTTTCTGGTGCAAGTTCTGAAAAAGCTAAGTATGTAATTAGAAGTGGAAATATAACCAAAACAAAGTAAATGGAATAATTATACACTTATTTGCTTAAGTCAGAAAGAAGGTCTCTTCCTCATAACAGAGTATATCACTCCAAGTGACGATTTTTCTGGGAACCCTCAGACCCAGTGTGTGTCTTCTGAATGCTCCAGATGCACAAACATACAGCTAGCCTTAGACTACCTCTTTTTCCAATATTGAAAGTAATGTGCATATATTTTATAGAAAGTGCAGATATGCATAAAGCAGGAAAATATAATCCTGCCACCCAATTCCTGGTCTTTTCTGTATGGACAAATATTTATTCAATCTTCTAAGGAAACATGGCATTGGTCTTTGCCTCAGAGATGGAGGATGAAGAGTGAGGAGAATTAATTTTCAGTGAAACTTTTTGTACATTTTGAATTTTGTACCATGTGTAAGATTAAAAAAAATATACCCACAAAATAAATAAAATTACCTCTCCCCACAACGCACATACATACTCATTTAACAAATATGGGTCACCATTTGCTGGTCACCTTGGTCTTCTAGGAGCCTGAGTCTAAATAGTGGAATCATTATATTTTACAATATACATGTTTAAGTCATATACTCTAATACCTTTAGCTTCAATTGGGCCACAACCCAGGCATCCAGATTTTTTAGTTTCTAGGTGATTCAAATATGCAACTAGGGTTGAGAATATCTGGTCTAGTGAGGGAGCATAATAGACCACAGTATGGCTTTATTATTATTTCGTTCCCTCTTGTTGGATGGGTACATTCTGGTACCCTATTTATTTATTTATTTATTTATTTTTTTAAGATTTATTTTTATTGTTTTTGACAGAGAGAGAGAGAGAGAGAGAGATACAGAGACAGAGACAAAGAGGAGGGAGAGGGCCCTGAACAGTCTCCATAGTTGTACATCATTTGTTTTTCCACATAGTTTCATTCCACAGGTGGGTGTGGGGCTGCACAGGGCAGGAACTGGGCCGGCGTCTTCACCCCGGTGAGAACTGAACTGGGGGCACTCCCCAGTTCAGCATATGGGTCCACACGGGCCGGGGCCAGGATTCGATCCTCAGTCCCCAGGGCTGCAAAGTAAGCGCTTAACCCACTGAGCCATCCCGGCTTCCCCTGGTACCCTATTTAAAGTAGAAGTAATAAATTATTGTGCCTTTTTAGCATTCTCAGAACTTTGATGTGATTGTTTCAGCATACCCTTTCTGTCAATAGTATAACTCTGAAAAACTAATGAAGAACTAAGCTTCAACCACTGAAAAGTGATAGACATTTTGTGCCCTGCAATTGAAGCATATTTGGGCCAGTTATGAATTATGGCCACGTTTGCTGAGATGCTCAGTCATAATTAGAAAAAAAGAACTTCATCCATTTCAAATTTATTTCTGACACATTGAGAAATGGAGAAATCACTCATCATATTATAAAGAATGAACTAAAAAGCTTCTCTTCCTATGTAATTTTTCAGTTTATAAAAAAGGACATTGACTCTGTTTAGAAAAAGAATAAATTGATTATAATAGCCTGACAGTCAAACAATTCAAAATGAGTACTAGTTCTTACTGGAATGCATAGATTTTATATTTGAATTAAGCTTTCAGTGACTTAGAATGTGACAGTTTTTACTTAAAAGCTGCTAGCCTTCAGCAAAGCTAGTGTTTATATATTGCACCTACTCATACCTGTTTATAGATTTTTCTGTCTGATTTATGTAATCATTTTAATATACCTTACTTTCACTTCTGAGTCATAAAACAAAACAGTGGATTTAATGAGCCCAACTTTGAATCCAGTCTGTGTACTCTTATTA